>PVJN01007760.1:0-52756 GCA_004026805.1 Lasiurus borealis
AGAAAACACAGATATTTACATCATGATTCATAACAGTAGCAAAATTACAGTTATGAAGTAGCAATGAAAATAATTTTAAGATTGGGGATCACCACAACATGAGGAACTGTATTAAAAGGTTACAGCATTAAAAAAAGGTTGAGAACCACTGCTTTAAAGTATACACTTTTCTAGGGTTTTGCTCAATGTCAAGTCCAAAAAAATGTTATTCAAACACTCCAAAAAAAATAAGATTCCTCTTTTTTTTTAAAAAAAAATATTTTTGTTGATTTCAGAGAGAGGAAAAGAGAGAAAGTGATAGATATAAACGTAAGTAATGAGAGAAAATCATTGATCAACTGTCTTCTACTGGGGATGGAGCCAGAAACCCAGGCATCCAACCAGGGACCTCTTGGTTCATAGACTGACCCTCAGCCACTAAGCAGCACTGGCTGGGGCAAGAGCCTTTGTAAGTCCTGCTGGCTTCAGACTCCTCTTCTCTGCTCAGGTGATTCCCAGCTACTCTGTGGACACCAAGTAGCTCATAATCTTTCTAGCCTGGTCTTAAAAGCTTTTATGTACATTGTGTGGGTTGTGTATAGCATGTTGGGACCATGGTTTTTGTTACCAATTGGAGTCATAACATTTATCTCACTTAAGGATATGTATCTGAAACCTTAACGTATTTTAGAGATCATATAGTGTTCTCTGCAATGTCCACAAGTATCAGTCAGCCCTTCCCTTATCAATGGTCATTAGGTGATTTCCCATCTAATGCTGGCCTACCCTCTGAATGAGCTCTGCTCATGCCCATTCCCCGTAGAATGGAAGAGAGTCTTTGTTTCTCCACCTCCTGCTAAAAATGGCTATTATTAATCTTTCCATTTTTGCCACACCACTGGGTAAGGAGTAGCACCTTGTTGTTGTATTAATGTGGATTTCACTAGGCTAGGATAGCTTTTCATATATTTATTGATCTCTTGTACCCCTCCTTCTGTAAATTTCATGTTCGTTTTTCTATGGGGCTATTTGTCTTCCCCTCATTGATTTGTGGGAGTTATTTATGTATCTCTTAAAACAGCAGCTGTTTGCTAGATAGAGTGGAAAGGGTTTCTTTTCCCTTCAGCTTCCTACCCACCCTAGGTGCCCTTGATAGCCTCTAAACTCGTTTGTTATAGGCTCTTCGTTTACTTGGTTCTCAGGTTGAAATCCATAATTAGTTACCCTTAAGCTCCCATTCTTGTGTACAATTGAGAGTTACATATCTTTTGCTCTTATATGAACCTTTTTGGGCTCTCTAACCAATAGATAAGGGGTCTACCCTTGGCCTCACATCCACCTTAGTCTTTTGTAGTCAACTGGTCAGCATCCAGAATTTAGGTCTTGTGCTGCCCTGAATAATATGGGGTGGATTCTGTGCACCAATATGCCCCTAGGCCAGATACTCACCCATATAGTTTATGCTGTGAGAGAGGAGACCAATGTGTATGAGGAAATCTCAGTTAAATTACCCTTAGTCATTATCTATACAGTGGTACCTTGAGATACGAGTTTAATTCGTTCCATAACCTTGAGACATGGGAAAGTATGAGACACTCGAGTCGCGGTAAACTGGTGGGTCATGTGCAGCTGGCTGATCCGCGCAATTACTCCTATCTCAACTGTTGCTCGTATTTCAAAAATCTCATATGTTAGGGGACTCATATCTCGAGGTACCACTGTACTAATAATAGACAATATGCAAATTGTCCAGGATGCCATCATAGTAACAGTAATGACCAACACAGGCTGCCTGGGGCGACAAGGCCAGCAGAGGGTTAGTGAGGGATGACCAAACAACTGAACAGTATGCTGAGTGAGGTGACCAGGCCGGTGTTGGGGGGCAGTTAGGGGTTACCAGGTTGGCAAAGGGAGCAGTTGGGACAATCAGGCCAGTGGGAGGGGGCAGTGAGGGGCAACCAGATCAAGAGGGGGTGACAGGTTGGCAGGGGGACAGTTGGGGGAAATAAGGCTAGTAAAGGGGGCAGTTAGGGGCAATCAGGCCAGCAGGCAGGTGAGCAGTTAGGAGCCAGTGGTACCGAATTGTGATAGGGATGTCCGACTGCTGGATCAGGCCTAAACCAGCAGTCAGACATCACCCAAGGGGGTCCCAGATTGGAGAGGGTGCAGCCTGGGCTGAGAGAACCTCCCCATGCATGAATTTCATGCACCAGGCCTCTAGTAATGACATAATTACTATCGCTCCCTAAATAATCATACTTCTTTACCACCGTTGTTTCCAGTTTCCCATAGGAGTTCATTTAATGTCAAGTGAAGAAAGACAAATTAGAAATATAATGTTACATCAATGTCTCCTCTTCCCTCCTCCTAAAATGCTGATATGTAGAAAGTTCTATAAATTCCAGATATGAAAACTCTGGAACCTGGGCATGCAAAGTACAGAGATACAGGAAAAATGTGCAGTGTTCAGGAAAGAGTCAGGAAGAAGATAGCCAAGGGGAGGTGTGGAAGGAAATCTGGATGGTGGATCCGTTTCACAGGGAGGCAGAGAGGATAATCGGAGCTGTGTGGACCAGAGCAATGACTTTGAGCCCAATTTCAAATGACATGAGACCCATTTTAGGACTTTTACTTGAGAAGAAAAACACTATAGTATTTGTTTCCAAAACGTATCATGGCTGTCGAGTGAGGAAGGATAATAGAGGAGCAAGAGTTTTGAAAAACATAAGGGGACGAGGTTTGAAAGTGTGTGCAATGGAGAATGACAGTTGGGATGAAATGGGCGCTCTCAATTTCAAGTTTGTCCATTGATGCATCAATCAGAAAAATCAATGTCTTTGAGTTATTTTGTGTTTAGTTCTGTTTCAGCCATCAGCCGGAACCTATGATTTTTACTTTTTGAAAACATGTCCAAGAAGAGTGGGTGTTTTAAATAATAAGAACCCCAATAATTATTTTTTAAACATATTCTGTTAGGGCTCGCTCCTCTTATTCTGAAAGAGAGATAATTGGTCTTGTCAAGTTAATGGAAGTAAATGCGTGAGCAGAGGAAATTCTGCTTAATACAGCCCAGGTCATAGCATGATTAATTCATCATGCTTTCCAATTGAAAAAATAATTTCCTTGCAGATAGAATTGATTGAAGCAAAAGTTATGTTTTATGTGATATTTTCATAATGTTCTTGGAACTCTTCATTTTGCGATTAGAGGTCTAATTGTGATCAGATTAGGTTATGGTTCTCGTAGGTACAATTTATTACACACTCCTTGTATTTTGTCTGTTTGTTTTTTACAGTTTAGCCTGGTTGGATGACTTTAACAAAACTCAATATGCACACACAGGCATGCACACACAAACACACATACAAACCATCATGTAAGTAATATTTGACATTGTGCAAGTTTTTACTTGAAGCATCATTCTACTCACATTATCCTTAAAATGGAGATAACTGTAGTTCATCATTCTTAGTCATAGAGTCTCTAGATGATCAAGTGATTTTGATAGTTATAAAGATCACGAAATGTAATTACTGTTGATGTTATTATTGTGCACTAGATGAGATATGATTCAGCATCATAATATAAAAATGCAGTTCACTAAATTTCTTTCAAAAAACAGTACTTTGACAGGGCACGGTCCAAATTATTTTCTCCAATAACTTCATATGACGGTTGAACTTAATGTATTTGGTGATGTCACTAAATTATGTCACTGTGACTTTAGAAATATACCTTAATTCTATCCTCTTCTTTATTTTCATGACCTTAGCTCGTTATCTCTTATCCCCATTGACTCAGCACCATTCCTACCACCTTCCACCCATCATTGCCCTCTCCACAGAACACCCTACACAAAGATGCCCAAAAGGTGGATCACAAATCAATCTTCCGGGGTTCCCCATTGCCTGCAGTTTGACAAAGGTCTAGCTCCCTGCCATGGCTTGCAAACCCTCTGTTGTTCTAATCAGTCTAAATGGCCAATTACTGAGGTGTGTTCTGTTGTTTTAACCCTCAGTGTAGTTACATATGCTGCTTCTCCTTGATGGGAATGCCTCCTCCTACTTACACCCAGCTGACTCACCCGTTACTCACCCGGGTCTGGAAAAGCCTTCTAGATAATGTCTTTCGTGGCCTCTCACCTCTGAGTAATCAACCTTTCCCTCTACTGAGCTAATTGTGTATTTTGTATGTAACCCTGTTATTTCACTTGTCACACTATATCGTGACCCTCTAGGGGGGAACCTGAGATTTAGAAGCTCAAGGCTCACCTGCTGCTCTTACCTTGGAGCTGAGCCAGATGCCTGGCACGGGGCCTCCAAGGTTCTGGAAAATGCACTGGCATTGTTTTGAATTTCATCATTAAATCCTTCCCTTTTCTATTGGACTCATATTTATTTTGCACCTGCTGTATGACACAGCGTGGGGAAGACCTACAAGATCCATTGTGAACAAGCAGATGGATCTCTGCCTTCGTGGAACTTGCATCTAGAAAGAGAAACCAGCATTGCATAGCCATTGCAACTGAGATTTTTCAACTCAACGGAAATCTCTGTGAGAGCAGGGATGTGTCTGTCTTCTAAACTGCCCTGTACACAGCTGGAGCTTACTATATGTGCTCAATATATATGATACCTATTGAATGTATGATCGGGATGATCAGATCCACCCCAGCTCCTACAGACTAGATTAATGCTCTGTGATTATGTCTACTTGAGTGCTGAAAAGTAGAATTCATTTCATGCAATGCATCAACCCGGAGTTGCTGGCTCTAATTTTAGAAGACAGAATGTTACAGGGCCAGCAGCCATCTGTTTCCTTGGAGCAAATCTGCAGCAACCAAGTGTGAATGCCAATTTTTATAGCATTCATTGTATTTTATTATAAATGTTTTGTTTTATTAATTGAAGGGAATTTAGAAAATAAAAAAAGATTAAGAAGAAATTCAGCATTACCTAGAGCTAATATCTATGACCATTTTGATATATTTTATGAGTATGTATAAGATTTTTTGTCTGTGTTTGTATGTGCATGTATGTGTGACACACTGTGACTGACAAGTCTTGAGACAGAGGCAAGTACATAATAAATAATTAATTTATGGCTCATTAGAGTACTTGACAAAGTAAGGTTATATATGACATGTTTATTGATACATGTTTGCTGGGTAGATATTAATGACACTTTTTCCTTAGAGCTTAGAAAAGTATGTTATATTTCTTTTAATTTCACATCAGATGGGTTTGTTAAAATAGAGCAAGCGTTCTACAAAATTCCGCCAGATGTGGAACAAATATTTGTACAAAAATGCAAAAGCAATCTCACTTTCTCTATAGGTCATGGAGCTCCCCCTTCGATTCCTGTCCCCCTGAGAGTAGTGAGACTGACATCTGTCAGGGAAAGTGGAAACAGAGACACTTAGACACAGGATCCACTGGACTTGTGTTTGAGTTGGGTGACAGCTCTACGTGACATGCAAATACTTGAACCAGAAGGCCTCTGGACCTCAAATATTGCATAGATGACTTTAGATGACCACGTTTACCATATTGATACAGGAGTGGTAGATCCTGTATAATAGTCCTAACCATCTTAAACATTACTCCCTTCACCAATAACATTAATTTCGCCTTATCTTTATTCTAATTAACATAACCTTTTGATTAGATTTTTAACAACATTGTGTCATGTTGTTAAAGGCAGTGATTCTTGATATACATAATTTAAATGCTCAGTAGCCTGGACTTAAAATATACCCACAAATATTAAACTTTATCTACAGATATCACACTATGCTGAAGTATTTTCAAAGTAAACTACCTTGCAGCCATTATAAACAATATTTTTGAATTCAGCACATCTCTGTGCAAATACTTGTATTTGTTATATGAGGATCCATGTGTAGATTATATATGTGACCATACAGTTATAACCAGAGACAAACCTGAACACATCACATTTGCTTTATTAAATGTCTACATCAAATATTTTTTTGCAAAATTAATGCTGCACAATTTTTATGATTATATTTCTGATACGCTGCTTTTCTCATTTAGCATTATTATCTTGAGCACTGTTTCCCTGCCAGGAATATTCTCCAAATGTAATATTTTTAAAAAGACTGTGTTTATGTGTGTGTGGATTTTCTTTATTAGATATTACACAACCCATCTCTTAAAATAAGAAAATGACTACCATTTATTGTAAGTTTGCTATGTGTCAAACAGTGCTGGGTGGGAATTTTCAAACATCATATAATTTAATTTCCAAATAAAATTAAACTCACAGGACTTGCATAATTTCCTAAGTCCATATTATAATGTTGTTCAAACATCTTCAATTATGTTTCTATTTTTTCATCACTATTTATCCCCCTATACCTTCTTCCACTTCTACCCACCCACTCCTCTCCACATCACCACACGGTTGTTGATATCCATGAGTTCTTTCTTTTTTCTTCTTTTTTACTCAATCCATCCAATCCCCCACAACACCCTCCCTCCAGATCTGTCTGCCTGCTCTCTATCTATGAGTCTGTCTCTATTTTGCTTGTTACCTCAGGCGTGGGGTTGTGTTACGGCATTTTGGAGGGAGAGGAAGGGCAGCAAGGGAAAGCAGTAAAAACTCCAAGACAGTGAAGTTGGGGGCCATATTGTCTTGACACCTTTGGGGCTGGGGTGCCCTCCAAAGACCCAGTATTTATTTTATTAAAATACAGCTGACACAAAATATTATATTAGTTTAGGTGCACAACATAGTGATTCAACATTTATATTCCTTATGATGTGATCACCAAAACAAGTCTAGTAACCATCTGTCAACGTACAAAGTTATTACTATATTATTGATCAGGTTCCCTGTGCTGTACATAACTGACTTCTGATTTATTTATTTTATAACTGGAAATGTGTGCCTCTCATTCCCCTTCACTCTTTTTACCCATCCCTTCCCACCCCTCTGGAAACCATTAATTTTTTTCTGTATCTATGAGTCTGTTCCTGTTTTGTTTTATTTGTCCATCCATTTTATTCTATTTTCACATTCAATATACAAGTGAAATCATTGATTTGTCTTTCTCTGTATGGTTAGTTTTACTTATCATAATGCCCTCTTGGTCCACCCATGTGGTCTCAAATGGTACGTATTTATTCTATTTTATTGCTGAGTAATATTCTATGCTGTACATGCACCGCATCTTCTTTATCCATGTATCTATCCATAGACATCTGGGTTTCTCCCCATTTCTTGGCTATGTTAAGTAATGCTGCAATAAACAGAGGGGCACATATATGTTTCTTGAGTTAGTGTTTTTCTTGTTTCTGTGGATACCTACCATGAAGCTGAGTTGTTGGGTCACATGGTAGTTCTATTTTTAATTTACTGAGGCCTCTCCACACTGTTTCCATAGTGGCTGCACCAATATACTCATGAGGTTGTGCTCTCCATGTAGTTATCTCTTTGGAAGCTGGTACCACACTCTCCTTGTCCCTCAGACCCACAGGTGACAGTGGCTTCCCACTGTTACCATCACTCAGAACAGAACGATTCCAGGTCTCTGTCCTTAAACATGGACCACATTAGTGGAACGAGTCCCTTTCTTAGTTTGTCCTCAAACCTCCCCACTGCAATAAGTCATCTTTTTGCCATTAGGACTCTGACAGGCATTCTCTCCACAGGTGACACCAGAAAAAGAGACCCTCGAAATAAGCTTCCGGGGTTAGGATGCTTAAGAGGCTGTATTTAGGAACACTCATTCAGCCTCTTCTCAGTGGGAAATGGAATTGAGGGCTGGTCTGTGTCCTGCAGAGACGTGTGATTACAAAATCCTCACCAGCAAGGTAGGGGGTGAAGTGCAAGTGTGAGCAAAGTACGGACGGAGCCAAGAAAATTGAACGCACAGGGACATGGCTCTGAGCTCTCCCCTCCCTCCCACAGGCACTCTCCCTCCTGGATTTTTAACTCAAATGATCCAAATCAAGCACTTCATTGCTTCAGTCATTGTATGCTGGGGTTTCTGTTATTTGTCCCCCTTCCCCGTATACACACCTTTATATGACAGAAAAAAACCTGCTAAAAATGTTGGCCAAGGATCAGAAGGATGTAAAGAGGGAAGGAAGGAAGGAAGGAAGGAAGGAAGGAAGGAAGGAAGGAAGGAAGGAAGGAAGGAAGGACATAAAAAGGGGGTGAAATGAGTTGCTGGAGCTCTCAGAGTTGTTCAGGGTTAAATATCACCCTGAACCCCTAAGCCCCCATCTGTCCGTCATTCTTTCCCGCCCTCCACACCCACTCCTTTCAGTGAGTGTAGCTTGCCCTGCAGACACTGCCACTTCAGTCTTGACTTAAAACTTCCCTGGGGTTTTCCAGCCTGAAACAAATAGCTGTGGAGCAGAAATCGCAATCCAAACTTGTCTTTTCCATTTGCAACTCTTCAAAGGACAGCGGGCTTCCCTGTAATTTCTCCATGTGGGCAGCGTGCTCCCTGGTACGTAGCACATCAAACATTTAATCTCCGAATGTTGCTCTGTGTCTCTGGCTCTCGCCACGAATACCCTCACTGCCTCTGAAGGAGCACAGCAAGTGTTTAAGATCTTTTGATGAGAGGCCCCTTAATTGAATCCTTTGAAAAACGAGAAATTATGAACCTTTCATGAGAAATATCCTGGGCCGTATCTGATAATGGTAAATTGACAAGATCTGAGAGGAGTCTAAAGTCAGGTCTTCCAATCCATTGCCGCTCATCATGTGCATAGGTGTGATCATTAGCAAGCTCCACTTTCATTCCCCCTGCTTAGAAGAGGAAGGGGTGTTGGGTTCTCTGGCAAATCATGTCCGTGAGTCAGGAGAAGAAACTCGGAGCCAGCCTGGGACAACCTGGGGCAACTGTAATGCAGAAGACACTCCCTCAGTGGTGGGAAGACCAGTTCTTCAATTTCAGAACTGCTTATGGCCTTGGGCAACCACAAAACTTTGGAGTTAGTTCGGCTTCCTCATCTGTAAAATGGGGATAAGTTAATTTTGGCAACCACATGAGGACCCTCTTCAGTTTGAAAAATGCTTTATTCATGCAAGTTATCATCTTCTTCGTATCATTACTGTGAGCCTGGTAATCATATGTGGTAACATGGCTCTGGTTTCTCCTCTATTCTTTTGCTCAATTATTTAGTTTTTTTAAAATATATTTTATTGATTTTTTACAGAGAGGAATGGAGAGGGATAGAGAGTTAGAAACATCCATGAGAGAGAGACATTGATCAGCCGCCACCTGCACGCCCCCTACCCGCAACCAAGATACATGCCCTGGACCGGAATCGAACCCGGGACCTTTCAGTCTGCAGACCGATGCTCTATCCACTGAGCCAAACCGGTTTCGGCCAATTATTCAGTTTTAGTGTTACTTCTGTTATATATTCTAATTCTAATTACATTAGGCATAGCGATTCAAAACATTTCACCATGATTTTCTCTTCACTTATCCATCCCCCCTTTTTATTTACTCTTCCTTCGTCATTCTCTTGGCCATCCTTTACTAGTGTGTTTCCCCAGTCTTCTCCTGAAATGACAAAATAATGTCTCAGCATTTGCACATTATCAAACATTGTCCCACTCAGCTTTACCTACAATGATCCTGTGTAACACACCACACTCAACGGAGCCGTATACTTGACAATAATAAACAGATGTCTTGCTCGCATGTCTATGGGCTGGCTGGAGTTTGGCCAGTCTAGGCTGAGCTCCAAGATATGAGTCACATTTAGATCTGCTCCACCGTCTCCCTTCTTCCCAAACCAGCAGATTCTGAAGGCATGTTCTTCTCATAGTGCAAAGCAGGCATGCATATATAAACACATGTTATTCCATTGACCAGATACTGTTTGTTACTGCCTCACTGATTAAATCAAGTTATGTGGTAAGCAGTGAGTGACAACCCATCACATGACAGAGCCAGTATCAATGGAGTGGCAAGGAATGAATATTTGCTGGCCAATGGTTTAGTGCATAACAGACTATCTCATTCAAAAAATCTAAGTCTAACTGACACTAGTAATTTTCATATTTATGCCTTCTAGGAATAACAAATTTTATATGATCTTTAACACATAACATTTATACTTTTAAGAATTGCTCTTCCATGTTTTTCTGTGGGGATATTTCTCGTAGTGAATTATTAGAGGACTTTATAAACTGAAGATAATAATTCTTTTCTTGGGTCAAGGGAAATTATTGTAGGTTATCCCCTGCTTTTTACGTTTGTGTGTTATACTTTAATATGCAAATGTAAATTTTTGCTATGCTCAAATACATGAATTTTTAGTTTACAATTTTTGCCTTAGTTGCCATAATTAGAAAGACCTTCCTTACCATAGGATCATCCTAATATATAAAAATCCAGGGTCCATAATGACCAACCAAAGGCTGACGGAACACTAGAAGTCAGTCCTGCAGTCAGTGCTGGTTTGCTGTGGCTGTTGCTGGTGCAGGCATGTGACCCTGCACTGATTGCCGAGAGGGCTGGGGATCAGACCTGGAGAGAGGCCCAAAGAGAGAGGCAGGGTCTGATCTACAGCCTCCGTGGCAGCTGTTGATCAGCCATTGCCTCTCTTTTTCTCTCTGGGCTTCGCCACCAGCCATGCCTCTGTTTCTCTCTGAGCTTCTGCAGGGGGCTGCTGATCAGCCCCACCTCTCTGATCAGGCCTGGAGATAGGCCCAGAGATGCTGACTGGCATAGAACTGACTAATCAGAACCAAATCTGAGTGAACTGTGACGAGTCAATGGCTGCCTTGGAGGTGGAGCTTTTGATGCTGACTGGCGTAGAAAAAGACCAATCAGTACCAAATTGGCAGGCAGGGGATGGCAGTTGGGGTTGAGATCAGGTCAGCAGGAAAAGGCAGTGGGAGGTGAGATTAGGTCAGTAAGGGAGGGCGATTAGGGGAGACAAGGCAGGCAGGCAGAGGCAGTTAGGAGCCAGTGATCCCAGATTGTGAGAGGGATGTCTGACTGCTGATTGAGACCTGATCCCTGTGGACATAATCGCCCACAACTGCCCTCCCCTGTTGGCTTGATTGCCCCCAACGACCTTCCCCAGCGGGATCAGGCCTAAATTGGCAGTCAAACATCCTTCTCACAATATGGGACTGCTAGCTCCTAACCACTTGCCTGTCTGTCTGGCTGATTGCCACTAACCCCTCTGCCTGACAGTCCTGATTACTCCCTAACTGCTCCCCTGCCAGCCCAATTGCCCCCACCTGCCCTCCCCTGCCATAACCTGCCTGCTCCACTGGGACCCACCTCCTCTGCCCCTGCATGGAGCTGTGGGACCCCCAGGCCTTACTGGGTCCCACCTCCGCTATGCATAGCCATCTTGTGGTGGCCATTTTTGTGGCAGTCATTTTTGTGGTGGTCATCTTTGTGGTGACCATTTCTGAGACATCCATCTTATGGCAGCCATCTTGTGGTGGCCATCTTGTGACAATGTTGTGCATGAGGGCCACCTGGGCTCTTATTAGTATAGATATCTGCTTCAAACTGAGGAGGTCTGGGAAAATAACTCTCTTGGTTATTATATATACATTAAGTCATATGGTCAAGCTGACTTGACTCTTTTTTCCTCCAGTACAGGTTTGAGAAAGGGATTTTTTTTATGTCCTTAAATGAATAATCATGTTTTATGTTTAAGATGAGCCTTAAGGAAGAATTCACTCAAGGAGTGAATAGGCTGAATTGGGGATACTGTAAGGGATAGTTAAGGGAGAATGTTGAACAAGGCAGGGCTGGTGCACACATGTGTGCTAGGACCTTTAGATATCCACCAGGGCATGGGCACTGTATGGGCCCCTGATAGAAAAGCTCAAGGGCTGAGTCCCAGTGCCATGGATTCAGGGCCATGGTGAGGAGTCAGTTTACTCCAGGTCTGATGGGAAATTTCATCTTCACTGCGCTCTGTTGGTCCCAGGACCCCTCCAACGAGCAGGCTAAGGATCCAGCACCAGGAGCCATAGTCCATTCTGAGCAGCTGGCTTCTCTCTTCCTCCTGAAAGAGCAAGAAGGAGCCCTCTGCTACCGACTGGGACATCCATCAGGTCCCAGGCCTGGATCTGGGCAGTGATCACCCAGAGAAAAACTGGCAGCGTTTGAGGGGAAGGGCAATCATCTATCTGCTGCCCCGAGAAAGGAGGCCCATCCCTGGGGCAGTCAGTGAAGTCGGCATATCATCGTGACTTCCAGAGACCAAGAGGCCCACATCCAAACGAGGAAGAAAACTCTTGTGGGAAAACTCCTGATGTTCCCGGCATTAGATTGAATTAGATCAAAGTGCAATATCCAGGCTCGGCCCCTGAGGAGAAGTTTCTATCAGGTCGAGCCGCTCCCAAAGAGGGAGGTGATTCTGTTCGGCAAGCTTCGGTTGACGGCTGCTGCGAGCTGACGGCTAAGCTGAGAGCTGGAGGCCGCAGGAGACGCTAAACAACATTCCCAGTCCAGGCAGAAACATTCTGGCTGGTGAGACAGGCGCGCATACAAGACACACTGGGGATTGTGCTGAAATAGACACCTAATCGCAGTGCTACGGACGTAAACAGGAGCGAGAGAATAAGATGGACTGGGACCATGTAATCTAGGTTCCCTTTCCGGGGGC
Organism: Lasiurus borealis; assembly: GCA_004026805.1. Taxonomy (NCBI): domain Eukaryota; kingdom Metazoa; phylum Chordata; class Mammalia; order Chiroptera; family Vespertilionidae; genus Lasiurus; species Lasiurus borealis. Next base: position 12,612 of record PVJN01007760.1, read on the forward strand.
AGTGGCCTTGAAGCAGGCCTAGATTTATTGTCAGGGTGAAATCATCACACAGCCAGGGTTAGCTACATCCTTCATGGGCCTCAATGCAAAATGAAAAGATGGGCCCCTTGTTCAAAATTTAGGAAAACGGATACCATTAAAGATACTAAAACTACAGCTTTTTATTTTCCTGGGGTTTCTCTCTCTCAATTTGTCTTGGTGTTTTTGTCATTTCATGTCATTCTTAGCAAAGAAAACAATTAAAATATTAAATTATGAGCATGGCTTTTTTCATTAATTTTCATATTGTGCAATGCTAGTGCTACATGTAAATGTAAGAGCATTTAGCTCATATTGAGAATTGCTGAAATTGTACCACTTGCACTTTATAACTCTTAAGTACGTATGCCTTTCATTCCAAGCACAACAGTGAAAGTGATGCATGAAACTAGCTCAACTGTTTTTCTTTCACTTATTTACATGCGTACATTCAACCAACACTCTTTGACTTCTGCTTACTGGTAAGTACGGAAGGGCTGCCCTACTTTTTTCTTTTCTTCTACGTCATGATTTCAGTGTAAAAGGTTGGCTAACACAGGGAAGCAATGGCAGTAGGAAAGGATTGACACAGTTCCTTGGAATTAGGTGTTTCTTTGAATGGCCTGGCCTGTTTCTAAGCTTTAAGCAAGTTCTGGTTCAAACAGAAAATATGATTCTGAGTTACCAGCACCTCTATTTACTCCATTAAATATATAACATACTTACCTTCTGTTAGCTTTGTGTCTCACTGAGGTCCCGGGCAAGGTAACCCCACTAGCTTTCTGTGCTCTGCAGGTTTTCATGAGGAAGGGTGGACAGACACATTGCACTCCTGTCCTGTGCTCAAGGACATGCCCTATTGGTCACCGGACCTCACTTACAATCCATACATTCAGAGATAAAGTGACTGAGAATTCCAGGAAGGTGACCACAGAGCAGTGACCCAACGAGGTGCTCTTCTGAGAGCCACAGGCCATGGATTCATGAAACTTGCTCTGACAGCAGCTACCTTTTCATTTTTTAACAATCACTTAAGTGATGAGTATTCTATACAAGCCACCTAACTTCATTTTTAAAGTAACCTTATATGCATCTCCATTGCATAGATGGGAGAACTGAGGTTTGAGAAAATACTACTAACTGTCTTGGTTGAGATTCCATAGCCCACAAATGGAGCAGGACTCAAACACCTGCTCTCTGACCCTGGGGCCCAAGTTTCGGGCCTCTGCCCTCTCCCCAGGTGGGACAGGAGGCAGCACAAGGACCTCCCAGATGAAGTGAAAAGACTGTGAGCTAGGTGTGTGTGCTTCTGCATGAGTCCATCAGAAAGAAATGGGTGCACTTATCATTTAATCAGCACCTTCCAGAATATTTGGATTAAACTAGCATTTCATCAATTTATTGGGCTAGAATGCAACTTTTTCTTCTTCTTAGCATACCTGCCTTTGGAAATCACTCTATTCCCACTAGGAGAGAATTCCATTGATTCTGTGAGGTTCAGAGCAACAGTGCTTGGCTTGTAAGGTTACTGCATAATCAAAGGAGAGAAGAGGGGCAGAGGCCTTAGGGCGATTCTCCACACAAAAGGAGTGAGGTATAAATAGTAGGTAGTTTTTTTATTACTGTTTCAAGAAGAAGTCCGGCCAATCAAAGCCTTCCTTGACACTTTAGGTGAAACTCATCATAAGATTTTTCTCTCTTTCTCTGGGATCATAAGCTATAATTACTAAGGACGCCCGGAGCTTCTGAAGACCCGGGGGCCATCTTGCTGTTACACAGAGAGAGTTTGGTTAAGAATTAGGCCAAATAGAGAGACGCAGGGCTGACAATGAAGATAGAGGGAGAGAGAACTAGATCACATTATTTGAACTCCTATACCACACTTGATTGTTCCCAGATACAATCTTTTGCTCTATTAGTTTATTTTTGTCACCTGTCACTTATTAAAAAAATTCTGATTAATATTGGAGGATAAATTAGAGTCTACACATGCAAAGCTAAATAGAGAGCTGTGGTTATTTGCTCATCGTTTATTAAGAAGTCAATATATTTTTGCTTGCCAGCCATGTCCTTGGTATGTTTTGGATGCTAGGCATGCCTAGTTTTCAGGGAAGTTTGAGATGCTAACATTCTACACGTGGACAATCACACATCCCAGCTTGCCATGACAAGAGCTGGTTTACATCTGTTGTCCTGTAATCATTATCAATAACATCCCTTTTACTTTCACCAAGTTGTTGGTTTGGAAGACAAGTCATATGGTTTCATATTACGATGGCATCATAGACAAGATGCAGTGGCAGCTGAAGAGAAAGACCATGTAAGGATGTAAGTTCCATGCAGACAGACTTCACCTGCTGTGTCCTGCCCCGTTCTGCAACCAGGCCTGGTGCCCAGCAGAGGCTCATACACACGTTTATGAGTGAGTCTAATGCAGCCTTCGGGGCCGTTGCAAAGAAGTTGCCTTAGATTTGAGATTGAAGGCTGCTGGAGAGTTTTTACGTGAGAACAGATGAAGAGAACAGCCGTTGCAAAACTGAAAGAGTGTGAGGAAGCTGGCCTGGTTTGGGGACTAGGGGGGGTGGGGTGGGGCGGGGGGCGGGCGGGCTAGACACAATCTGATGTTGTAGAACACCTTACAGTGAAATCCAGGAAACCACTGGAGGTGAAACTACCTGAACACAGACACTGGAACCTAGAGAGTTGGTCTGTCTTAGGAAAACCGTAAACTTTAATCTGAGTATAAAGACAGGCTATAGGGGTGTTTGAGCAAGGGAGTACTTTGCATATTAAGGGAGTTTTTTGTTTGTTTGTTTGTTTGTTTGTTTTCTGCAATAGTAAGAGACCCCAGGGTAAGAAGCATAGAATTGGGAAGATGTGCCTGAACATTGTGAGACCAAAGATGATAATAATACAAAAGGCAGAATTCATTTGCTTTCCTGAAGTTCAACTGAAAGAAAACACATTTAGAAAATGTCCTTTAATTTTTTCCCAACATTAAGTTTATTATTTGTCTTACAAACTGTTAATGATAGTGAAAGTTGTTTGTTTTCAATACCCTTATTTGGTGACATGATATAATACCGGTCTTGTTTCACCAGGGACCCATACAATGCTGCAATTCTTACAGTTTCAAGGAAATTTTTACATACTTGTTAAATTCCTAACTTCATTTCCCCTGGCCCAAGGAAAAGTGGATACACCCCTGAACCTGGGAATTGGCAACAAGATTGTAAACAAGGCGATAGATTTTTGGAGTAAATACAGTGGTACCTCGAGATAAGAGTGCCCTAACATACGAGATTTTTTAGATACGAGCCGTGGAGCGAGCGATTTTTGCTTTGAAATACGAGCAACATTTGAGATAGGAGTCATCGCTCGGATCGGCCAGCTGCACACGACCCACCAGTTTACCGCGACTCGAGCATCTCATAGTTTCCCACGCCTCAAGGTTACAGAATGAATTAAACTCGTATCTCGAGGTACCACTGTACCTCCGTGAAATAAAACGAATGGCCAATGGTTGGTTCCATATCAAGGTAGGATGATTCTACTTCAATTATCTGGATGCTTCAAGTGCAGGTACGAGTTTGTATTCCTAGGCTGATTAATGCAACTAATTCCCTCGGCTATGCATTTCTGTTTTCATCTGTAGCTATTGCCAGTGCTGAAATGATCATATTCTTTACTCCTGCTGAATATAAATATTTCCATCTCTTGGATGAGAAAGCAGAAAGGGGATATGTGAAGCCATGCTTAAACATATCATCAGACAGCATAGATTTCAGAAACAAGACATCCCTTTTCATATAACCGCCTGCCATTTGATATATATTGATTTATGAAAACGCTTGGGAGAGTAGGGTTTGGTTTACATTTTCTGAATAATTTCTTCACTCTTTAAAGGAAACATCCTTCAAAGATGCATGGCCCAGAGCCATTATTCAGCTTTCAGATTCCGTTTCAGTCATCAGAGGGAGGTTGCTGCCACTAAATCATCGGCTCTTAGAAGCTCTGTGTTGGGATCCTAAAGCTTTTTCAGAGCAAAGAGGCAAGTTGCTGCTCACGGCAACTCTGCCCACCCTAGATGTCCACCCTAACTATCTGCAATTTCTCTAGCAAGGCAAAAGAGGAACCATACTCACCAAGCAGCCATTATTACTAAGAGCTGGAAGACCCACTTTGATATGAATGAATCCTCCACCTGAGAATCTCCCCACCTGGTCAATCACCTTTGGGAGTGGGACATAGATTCCCAGTGTTTTTGTCTTGTGGTTCCTAATGTGTGGAGAACAGGGATCTGACACTTAAGCTCATCATCTTGATGACTGTTACCCAGAAGGCCCCTGCAAAATGTGTAAGACAATATAGAGAATGTTAAAATTGAAATAAAAATCACACACCCACAAGAAACGTACAAGGACAGTTTTTTTCTTGTAGGTCAAATGGGATGGAACAATTGTGCAGCTATAGTGATGAAAATGGTATAAAGGAAAGTAAGTCATTCCTGGTTAGGGTTTACACTAGGGAGCAGGAAGAAAAGAAGGGCCCCTGGTAGAGGCTATGAGCACATCAGGAGGAGGCAGATGTTCAGGGAGACCAAGCAGAGGACATGAGATGAAGTCCCCACCAGAAGGCAGAATCTGTGTCCCATAGAACGTGGCAACAGTCTATAGGAGGCAGCCGACAAAGATGCCATCAGTGATCCAAGATGAAGTCATGGAGTGGGCTCACAGACAACTGAACTTAGAGACCAATCAAAACCTTATATCCAAAGTCCGGAAAATAGGAAATTCTGTCACTACTAAAAGAAATAAAAGGTGTGAGGTCAGGGGATCGGTCCCAGCTCCTATGAGGCAGAGAAGAACCCTCACCAATACTGGTGGTAGGAGAATGGGAAGTACAAGATCAGTTTCTAAGACGAGGGTTTGGACACACTACAGGCTTCCAATGGCCCCTTCAAATGGGTTCCAAGCAGAGCTGCTATCAAACAACTTGTGTTTCTGCTCACAGGTGCCTCTGGGCACCTCTATGGTACCTCCTCTGTCTGTCTTCATACCCAGTCACCCCTCCTTGATTTCATTGTGTAGGATCTTTCACTTTGCTGGCACTTGCACTTCTCTCCCTGCCTCTTTTGATTTCATTCTTCCCAACCATACCCTACCTGGTACCCTCTCACCTCCACCCTTTGCCACAGACTCAAAGCTCCACAAGGCCAAGGGTTACTTCTCCATTTTCCTCTGTTTTCTTTCCTGGTGTCCATGTAGTACCTCCAGAATCCCTGGTGCAGAGTGATAGTAAGTGATATTTGTTGAATGGAAGAATGGGTGAATGACTATACAATTTGACATTCTTTTCAATACGTTTTCTTGAGAAACTGCTATCTTAAGACTTTTCCAGGCTGTTCCATTTGTTCTTCCCATTTAATTGGAGCAATGTCCTACCTAGTGGTGCTTTTGTTTCACAGATAAAGAGACACACTCAAAGGATTACTTAAGTTACCCAAGTTCAATGGTTTGCGGGATGCTTAAGGAGGCCCAGGTATGCCTTCTCTTCAGTCCACTGTTGCTGGTAAGAAAATGCTGTAAGTGATTTGACACCAAAAGCACAGGAAACAAAAGCAAAAGTGTTGTTGGGGGTTCAAATCAAATTTAAAAACTTCCTGACAAACAAAAAAATAACAAAATATGAAGGAAACTTACATCATGGGAGAAAATATTTGCAAACCATAATATGATTAGTTAATATCTGAAATATGTTTATAAAAATTTGTACAACTCAATAACAAAAAAATCTCCAAAGTAATTAGATTAATAAATAGGCAGAGGAAATAAATAGACATTGTTACCAAGAAGACATATAGATAGCCAACAGAAATAAGAAAAAAATTGTTCAACAACTCTAATCACCAGGGAAATACAAATGATACCCACAATGGGATACCATCTCACACCTGTCAGAGTGGCTATCATCAAAAAACTAGAGATAACAAGTGCTGGGGAGGATGTGGAGAAAAGGAAACCCTTGTACTCTGTTGGTGGGAATGTAAATTGGTGCAGACTCTGTAGAAAACAGTGTGGAAGTTCATAAAAAATTAAAAATAGAACCACCATGTTATCCATCAGCCTCACTTCTAAGTATACATCCAAAGGGAATGAAAACTAGATATTGAGCAGATGTCTGCACTCTGATAATGGCAGCATTATTCATAATAACCAAGGTATAGAAACAACCCAAGTTTCCATCAATGGGTAAAGAAAAATTAATACATATAATAATGCATATATACACTGAGTGGCCAGATTATTATGATCTCTGAATACATAATAATCTGGCCACTCAGTGCATATAAATATATATTAGAGGCCTGGTGCATGAATTCATGCATGGGTGGGGTCTGGCCAACCTGGCCAGGAGGAGGGTATATGGGGGATTGGCCAGCCTGCCTGCTGGTCGAACTCACACTCTAGCAAGGTTCCTTCCATTGAGAAATTGCGGGAACCCTTACAGAAATATGGGGTTGGCCAAACATCTTTCCTCCTTGCTCCTAAGTCATGAGGATGGAGTCTTAGGAGTTAAATGTGTCCCCAGTCAGAGAGGGGTGGCAGCAGGTGAAAGTTAGTCCTGCAGGACTGATTCACTGGAACTTCCTGACTCCTCAGTGGGACTGAAGACTCAGGTGACTACCTACCATTAACACCTGTCTCTGAGGAAAGCCATTACTGCCACAGGCTGCACAGCTTTCTCCGGGCTGAGAATGTGGATGGATCATGATGTCTGCTCTTCAGTAATGTCCTTCTCCATGATCGAGGCTGCTTGGAACGCTGTGGAAACTGACTGGAAACATTGCAAGAAAGATGGGATATTTCCCATAAAATAAAGACGCATCTTCTGCCATTAACATGACTATCCTAAAAGCCTCTTGTTTTCCTACTGTGTTAAAGATGTGTTGAATAAAATCTATCAGAGTAAACAGAACGTAATCAGCCTTACCTCATTTCTTAAAAACAATGTGCTGTTTTTCCTCCTTTGGAGGGTTTCAAATACTTTTTCAGCATTTAAAGTGATGTACAATCATCTGTGAAATCAGTTATGGACGCTCAGGGCATCATAAAGAAGAAGAAGTTCTGGGGCTATTCATCATTTCAAGTATCCATATTATACAATTTATTTCAGGGCGTACCTCTTCAATTTTTAATTTTAGCTATCAGGATGTAGCATAATTTTGGCTTAGCTGTTATAGTTTATCATGGAAAATTATTTTAATTTTAGTGTGATTTAACACCAGGATGATCCTATTGAACCTACTATTTTAAGCCAGGCGTATTTTATTTTTAGGATGATGATCTGGCCTTTTATTTTGCTCAGGAATACAATTTTAGGCACGTGGCTTTCTAAAATAGTAGAAAGTCTAATTTACTTGCAAAAGATTCCTTGACTTTATAAAACAAGATACAGGAAAGAACAGGGAAGACCATGGAAATGGCTGTGTTTCTGAAAATTGAGATCTGGAAGCAACCTTGGACTGCTTTAGGTTGAAACTCTAATTTTGTTGATGAGGTAAGAGGCTCAGGTTGGTGTTCAGTAAGATCTTTGTGTCACGTGACTTGTTTGGTTCACCTGTATGACCTGTATGGTTCACCCAAGACCTGCTCATTCCAGACAAACTACACAGCATGCAGACCTACCTTTTCGATAAATGACGCCCCTTTAGAACTATGGCCTCTCTCTGCACCTGTTCAAATTTCCATTGGTCAGTTCATTTAACCCTGAGTGTTGGAGTTCTTTTTTACTAGTAAGATGATCCAATTCTCACATTATGTAAACCACTCACTGGTCCAGGTTCTGGTCTCTAGAGAACCACAGAAAGTTTTATCCCTATGGTACATCTACACAATGGAATTCTATGCTGCAATAAAAAAGAAGGAATTCTTACCATTTGCAGCAACCTGGATGGAACAGGAGAGCATTAAGCTAAATGAAATAAGTCAGTCAATGAAGGAGAAACACCACACTATCTCACTCATTTGTGGATAATAAAGTACATTATAAACTGATGAACAAAAAGATAGATACAGAGGCGGTAAAGCATCAAACAGACTGTCAAATTACAGCAGGAAGGTTAGGGAGAGGTGGGGTAGATAAGAGATTAACCAAAGGACTTGTATGAATGCATATAAGCATAACCAATGAACACAAGACCCTGGGGGTTGGGGTGTGCCTTGGGGGGAGGAGGCAATGGGAAGATATGTATACATGTAATACATTAATAAAAAAAGTTTCATCCATGTACCAATGACACTGTTCTCATATTTCCAAAGTAAATCCACATTTCACATGTTCAGGGGAACTATTTATTCCCCACCCTCATGATTATTTTCAGCAGAAATGAACTCGAACCCTCCTGGCTTCTGACACCAACCCAAACTCTCCTCACCCACAGTCATCAGAAATAATTTCCCAAAGGAGGAGTGTGAATGAGAGCAATTCCCAGTGGCTTCCATCCTGTCTACTCTCTGACTTGCCTGACTCATAACAGATAAGCTCTGGTCTTTTCTCACCCAGGCCCTAAACTTAGAAAAAAAATAAGAATTCCACTTTCTTGTAGATAGAAGACTGTGTTTCCTCAGTGCTGCCTGGTACTGGGGAAGCAAGAGGGAGTGATTGTGTGGTTCAGTGTTTTGAAGCCTCGTGTTTCAAAACACCTTTTGCATGTCTTCCAACCACTTTCCTTTCTACCTGAGTCATTGTGGCATCCCTGATGCTTTGAACTTGTCCTAGCATTCCCAGTCATTTAACCAACCCATCCATTAGAGGTGCGACAGCCAGAGTTTTAAGACCAAAAGGATCTGGACAGGCACCACTGCCAGCATCTCAGTGAAGGATGGAAATATAGAGAACGTTATAAACTGATGAACAAAAAGATAGATACAGAGGCAGGAAAGCATCAAACAGACTGTCAAATTCCGTCCAGACTAGGTTAGAGAGAGGTGAGGTAGATAAGAGATCAACTGAAGGACTTGTATGCATGCATATAAGAATAACCAATGGACACAAGACACTGGGGGGTTAGGGCATGCATGGGAGTGGGGGGTGCAATGTGAAGATATGTACACATATAATACATTAATAAAAATATTAAAAAAAGAAAATAGCACAAAAGAAAATATAATCTATCATTTAGGGGACATTTCATAAGTTACCTATTTTGTTTTTCAAAAACATGTGGAGAATAAGTAGGTCTCAAGAGCTTAAATAACTCACAGAAGGTAAAGTAGGGCAGACCTGTGATTCCAAACAGGGGGTTTCTGATGCCAGATCATACGTGAGTCCCAGGACCAAGTTTCCTTGGATCTTAACTCGGTTCTACCATCTACTAGACAAAAAATATATTTTAAATTATCTAATTATTTTATGTTTCCCTTTCTTTATTGATTAAGATATTACATGTATCCTATCCCCCCATTGCCTCTCTCCTCTACTCATGCCCTCATCCCCAACCCTGGTGTCATTAGTTATGCTTATATGTACAAGTCCTATGGTTAGACAAAGAATCTTAAATAAGTGGTTTAACTGTTTGCTAATGCAGAGTCCTCACCCATAAAGTGGCTAATAAAATTTCATTGTTTAATGAAACAATCCAAGCACATAGCACGGTGACTAGCACCACGGAACAAGGCCAAGAGTTAACTTTTATTATTTACTAGCACTTTATTCCCCTGGTCACAATATAAAATGTTTTTTTTTTTTCTCCTTTTTTATTCCTACTTCTCAGAAATTCTTCCTTCTTTGCTTCCTCCAATTATTCTAAATGCTGAGCACCTGCTATATGCAATGTGATGTGCTAGACACTGGAGATGCAGGGATGCATATAATCTAGTCCTAGGTCTTAAGATACTCACAGTCTAGAGAAAAGGAGGTCAGCAAAAAGAATACAATAAATTGTAGCAAGTTCTGAATAGAGACTTCAGTGATATGGAGGTGTTCAATTTAGCTTAGAAACTTCAAGAAAAGCTTCCAAAGGAATAAACTCCTGAGTGGGTTTTGAAAGAATGAATAGGAGTTTTTTTTTATGTAGACAAAGGTGTTTACAACAAAGACAGACTTTTGTGCAAACTTGTGCAATCTTGGAGCAACATAGCAGGTTTCAATGGATCTGAGAATGACTGGATAAAGCCGGAATAGAGACTGAAAGTGCTGGGGCTACACAAGATGAGGCAAGGCTCTGGGGTGTGCTAAGCTCAGGGTATATAGTAGGCTGATAAGTTAAGGTATCCCACTTCCACAGGTATCACACTATAGGTATTATATTCTTTTTTTAAAACATATTTTATTGATTTTTTACAGAGAGAAAAGGAGAGAGATAGAAAGTCAGAAACATCGATGAGAGAGACATCCATCAGCCGCTTCCTGCACACCCCACAATGGAGATGTACCCGCAAGCAAGGTACGTGCCCCCAACTGGAATCGAACCTGGGACCTTTCAGTCCGCAGGCCGACGCTCTATCCACTGAGCCAAACCGGTCTCGGCAGGTATTATATTCTTAGGCATCCAGACTTGGAACATAAAATAGCACCAAATCTAATAGACTGAAGAACATTTGGTGAAAAAGGATTACTTTTTTTTTTTTTTTTGCACATGAAATTTTAGGAAATTCTCATAAGCAGGAAAAAGAGTATCAAGAGAAATGAAAGCTTATACATAGGTGAAACCCCTAAAATGACCACATGGATCAATGATTGGGTTCCCAGAGTGACATGTACAAAGTGAGCAGATAGCAGAGTTGATAGATATGAATAAACAAAGACTATAAGACACTGGACTCATAGGATGGAACAGCCCACTGCCTGAAGTTTGAAATTGAAATCAACCCGGAGACAGGATTAAGGGCAGGCAGAAAACCTACAGTGTGGCTGAGAAAAGTCCTAACTGCTTGGGTTTATCCCACATTCATTAAAGTTAATGTTTCCTTGATGGAAGGAGATAGATATCAAAATATAAATTGAGTTTGCCTGTTAAAATTTTTGTATAGTTTTGCCACTCTCCTCTCCTACATCACTGAACATGTAGTACCAACAGAGGAGATATGTCTATGGCAGTGGTGAAGAGGGGAACTTGGAGGAGACATGACACATAGTGTTTGGATGAACAGATGGGTGGATGGGTGGATGAATGCATGGATGGATGGATGGATGAATGGATGAATGGATGGATTGATGGATAAATGATAGATAAATGAATAGATTGATGGATGGATGGATGGATGGATGGATGGATAGATGCAAGCATGGGTGGATGGGTGGATGATGAATGATGGCTAAATGGATGATGAATGATGGCTGAATGGATGTATGTATGGATGGATGAATGGATGAATGAATGCATGGAAGGACAAATGGATAGATGGATTAGTCAATGGATGAATAATCAGAAAAAAAATGTTACACCAGATGAAAAGCTATTTTCCCTGAGCACTTATACAGAAATATCTGGCATGTATGGAGGATTTCTGCCTAAAACTCTTCATTAGGTGCACAAAATCAAGCCTTGCCATCTCTCTTGACAATCTGAGCTTCTGCCAGCAGAAGATTTGTTTGAGGTGAATTTGCATCTTCCTCTTTGTCATTCTTTGTCTACCTCTGCTGTAAGTTAATTGATGCCAAGCCCATTAAAGAATGGCCAGTGTCGCTCAGTGAATTGAGCATATTCCTACACACCAAGAGGTTGCTGGTTCAATTCCTGGTCGGAGCACATGCCCAGTAGTAGACCCAGATGTGGATGAAGCAAAGACCACCCTGTGGGTCAGGTGCCATGTGACCCCTGGCCAAACCTTTCTGTGAACACTTATTGGACTCCAGCCTACTTTTCTGAAATTTTCCTCCTTCCAGAAAGGATTTTCTGTCAGACTCATCCCCTAATTGCATGTTCTCTTGGGTCCTGGTCAACTTTTCAATATCAGTCCCTGCTATCATATTTTTCTTGGAAATTATTTCTTTTCTCCCTACTGAATTGTAATAATATTATTTCTCCCATAATTCTCCTCAAACTCACCTCAGGCCCTGTACCAAGCCATTACCAACCCTTAAGGCAGGATTTTCATTAGCGCTCATTCTGCACAAATTCTCTGTGACTTAAAGCAAAACAAAACAAAACAACAACGGGCCAGGCCTACAGCAACTTGATAAGTGGTGTCACCAAGCAGAGTGAACCAAACTACTGATTACTGAGTGCTGTGGACCTGGGAGTGGGTCCTTCACTGGGAGCTGTGAGGACAGAAATGAAGCAGAAAGAAAGAGTAGAAAGACAAGTGGTTGGTCCCTCACACTTCCCCATCTCACCGTGGGCTCTGTTTCCGATCTATGTGCATTCACAATGAGCTTACCTTCAGCATTATGAGGTATCACAATGAGGGCACAATTGTCATATCCAAATAATATAAAGCTCAAGAAAGCTTTTATAAGAATTTTGAACTACTTAAAAGGAAACACATCCATGGTTATCTAATATTTAAATGTCTCTTAGAGCTAGAGATTTGGTGTGCTGGACAGCAGAACCTCTCAAACTCTGTTAGGTGAACCAACTGTGTTTTGTTTCTCTTCAGTTTTTTTTTTCTTGTGTATGTGTGTTTAATTGAGTTCAGAGAGGAAGGGAGAGGGAGAGAGAGATAGAAACCTCAATGATGAGAGAGAATCATTGATCAGCTGCCCCTTGCATGCCCCCTAATGGGGACAGATCTTGCAACCCACGTATGTGCCCTAACTGGGAATCCAACCATGATCTCTTGGCTCATAGGTTAATGTTCAACCACAGACACACTGGCTGGGCTCCAGTTAGTTTTTCTTTAATACAGTAAAAGTACAGGTACCTTCTGATCACACATGTGGCTATCACAGCACTGTCACATTGCACTGAACGTTTTTAAACCCTTTCTTCTAATTTCTCTACTTACATCATTGACATTCAGGGATGAGCAGAGACCCATGGACCGGCTCTGCTCTCAATTTATTCTTGACTCTCTGCACTCTCTGGCTGATGAGAGCTGAGATTACCTCCAGCACTTTCCATGAACACCTATGTAGCATCCATCCTCCAATAAAGGGAGATGAACAACTATGGCTTGGAGTAGTCTTCCCATTTCACAGATGGGAACATGGAAAGTTGGAGATGGAGTCATGGGATGGGTAGTCAACAGCCAATGAGCAGGAATAGAGGACTCTTTGATTCACTGATTTGTTCCATGAAAAAATGTTACTAGGAAATACTTGTTTCATGCTGCTTAGTCATTTCACAATACTCATTAAAGTAGGAAATGCGAATTCCAAGAAACCCTACAGAAAAGACACTTGCTTGAATTGTGTTTCCCAGAGATGTTTCACCAGGAATCACTTAACAATATCCAAACATTGGAAAAGATTCTGCTATAACCCATCTGTCTGATGGGTAAATGGACATGACAGCACAATCTATGAAGATTCACCAGCTAGATCTAGAAGTTTTACCTTGGTGAATGAACTAGAACACGGCACACTGGATTTTGCAAGTCTACTTTTTGACCAAATCATACTGAGTAACCAGAATGAGTGATGGTTGGATATTGCTCAAAAGCGCTCAGAAAATGACAATTTTTGAGGTTTTCTGTCATAACTGGGAGAGTCTGACAACCAACCACTGCTCATTGAATCGAGGACCCTGGGATCCTGATGAAGCTCTGCCTTTTCTTGTAATTCCAGTGTTCCCTAGAGTTAATATCGTGTGTGTGCATGTGAGTGTATGTATAGACTGTGATTCAAAAGCGACTAAAGGAGGTAACGCTTGAGTCTATATACAAGATATCTTATCTGTGGTTAGCAGATATTGGGGCATATAAAGCATGTGAGCTCTAAATCGCTAAACATGTTTACTTGAAGTATATTTTTTAAGAAATAGGACTGTGATCATTTGAGTTTAGTGTTATCAAATGGCCCCAGACTGCTGGGAAGAAGAAAACATCATGAGATTACTTTAGGCTGAGCCCAAGGGGCTGTCTTTGGCCCATTTATATAACAGACCCACTGTGGCTTTTCCAAGACGATATAGCAAAGGAAAGATAAAACTGGAACATGAACCCAAATTAACACTTGTCATTCTACCAGACACATGGTGTATATGCCATGCCCTACAACAGTACATTTCCCAGCATACCGATTTTACATTTTCAAGTGATAAAGTGAAAACTTTATCTCCAAAGTGCCAAATCCAGTAAAACAAATTTTGAAAGAATAGTCATCCACTTTGCTCTCTGAAATGCACTGAGAACAGTGGATTAATGACAGAACTAGATTAGGGTGGGAAGATGGAAGGAAAAAAGGAAGAGGGAAGGGAAGGGAGAGGGTGGAAGAAAAGGATGGAAGAATGGAGGGAGAGAAGAAGAGAGTGAGAGAAAAAGAGAAAAGAGACACACAGAACTTGCCAATCTGAAACACTATGCTACTTACTACGCCACTAATAACACCAGAAAGACATTGCAAAATTAATTTGAAAATGCTTTAAAAACTCACCCTATAAGGTATCCATTTTGTCTTAACTGCATGTTCATTCCCCCTCCTCTTTCTTTTAGTTTACCTTTCACTTGAACTTCATTTGAGTATGAGGATAAAAGCAAACAGAGCCTTGTTTTCTTCTAGCCCAGAAGTGTGTGTTGCATGAAATCCATCTCATTGCCAACCTACAAAGGAAGAGGGCAAGACGAGGCTCTTCTAAGTCGAGGCAGATTCTCAAAGTACAAGTTGCCCATAAGCTGTTGAATTGAACCTGCTAGGGGTCATTGCGCTTTGACCTCCGTACCTTACTTTTTTTTTAATATATATTTTATTGATTTTTTTACAAAGAAGAAGGGAGAGGAATAGAAAGTCAGAAACATCGATGAGAGAGATATCGATCTGCTGCCTCCTGCACGCCCCACACTGGAGATGTGCCCGTAAGCAAGGTACATGCTCCCGACCGGAATTGAACCTGGGACCTTTCAGTCCGTAGGCCGACGCTCTGTCCACTGAGCCAAACCGGTCTCGGCCATACCTTACTTTTTTCAGTGCCTGAACTTACCTTGTTCCCTTTCACACTGGCATCCCTTGCATGCAAGGACGCTCAGCTCTCATAGCTGGTGGCACTGTCCAGAAACTAGCAAAATGATGTGTCACCTATGATTACCCACCTGCCTTGGGGAGGAAGTGCAGAAATGAGAGCTTAGAGCTTAAAAACGTTAATTAGAATTGGAGTCAATAGACGAGGTGTTTCTATTTATTTCTTCCCAGCTGCTTACCTTCTAGCAGGTGCCATTCCCTCTATGGCTTCAGTTTTCTTGTTGTAAACATGGGAAGGTGACAAAGCTCGTTATAAATTAAGTACCTACAATGCACCAAGAATGTAAATCACACCATCACATTTAATTCTCATGATAACTTTGTAGATGAGGAAAACCAACAAAAATACTCAAAAAGGAAGATGATTGTGCCTGAAGTTACACTGTAATTAAATATCAGAAACCTTCAAACGTGTCCAAATGACTTCAAAGCCTGTAGAGTGTAAGACTCCACATAGTAACTATCTTAACAACTGTCCAATGAGAGAGGTGATTCTAATGGGCATTTCAAATCTACTAAGTCCAAAACAGGACTCTAGATTCCCCCACAACATCTGTCCCGGAATTTCCCTGCTCTTAATTGGCACTACCATACCCCCACTTAATCTCAAATTCTGGAATACATCTTTGCCTCTTCTTGTCCCTCATCATCATCTCCATCCACCTGGTCAACCATCAGCAGCTCCTCTGGACTTGAGCTTCATGACTGTTCACCTTGCCATCTTCTGTACCCCACCCTAGACAAAGCCATGCTCTGCCTCACCCAAACCTTGCCCTCCTACTGCTCTTCCTCCTCTCACACTGATGCTGCTTCTTCAGCATTTGACAATGATTGAAGATAGATAGATGATGATGATAGATGATAGCCAGATAGATAGATAGATAGATAGATAGATAGATCTTGTAATTACATCAATCCACATCATTTCCCTGCTTGGAATCCATCACTGGATTCCCACTGGACTTTCAATGAGCTAAAATCGTTATTATGGCCCACAGAGTTATGGTCCAGACTGCCTTCCCTCCAACTGCCTTGCTCAGAGCCTCTTCTCACTCCCTTTCTTTTTCTTAAACAGTTCAAGGTCACTTCTTTATGACCTTTATGCCGATCTTTGAATTTCTCTGATTGCTAACGCGAGTGACAATATTTTGTGTACTGCTTTATGACTGTTTCCTGTTACGGGAAATATACTTTTGTGCTTTTAATTACCTACAGTGATTTTGCTCACTTCTTATTGATTTCACAGAGCAGTCATATATTTGGTGTATTAATCCTTTATGAGACATGTGTTAAAACTAACTTCTTTCCATTTTGATTCATCTTTTCAATATTTATATATTTTGATAAAAAAACTTTTAAATTTAATGTATTTCTATTTGTCAATTGTTTTTAAGTTGAACGTTTGATTCCTTGAGCACCTGTGTGTCCATGGTCATGTCCATTGACTGCTGACCTTCAATGTTGATGCTAAGGAGCCAGTTATCCGACTGTCAGCTTCCCTAAGTTCTACTTAATGTTTTCTCATTCTAGTGATTATTCTAGAGCAGCGGTTCTCAACCTGTGGATCGTGAACAGCTAGCAGGGTCTCCTAAGACCATTAGAAAACACAGATATTTACATTAAGATTCATAACAGTAGCAAATTACAGTTATGAAGTAGTGACAAAAATAATTTTATGCTTGGGGATCACCACAACATAAAGAACTGTATTAAAGGGTTGTGGCATTAGGAAGGTTGAGAACCACTGTTCTAGGGTCTTACTAAGGTGTCTCTGAGAGTGAATTTACCTTCATTTATCTTGGTTGAGTTTATTGGGCTTCTGTGTCTAAAATTTATATTTTCCACAATTCTTGAATGTCTTTAGTCATTGTCTTACTAAAAATTGTCTTGTTTCTGTTATCTCTCTCTGATGCTGTCTAGTTTGTTCTATATCTAGATACTTTGTTCTCTTCTATTTTCTCTTTGTTGAATACTGGTAATGTTTTTACACATCATCTTCCAGTTCATTAGCTCTTTCTTTAGTTCTTAGTAATTATTTTTGCTTAGTACATAATTATTTATAAATGTTAACAAACTAAAAACTTTCTGTTTTAATCACTAAAAGTTCCATTTAAATGCTTTTAAGGTCTCCTTTGCCATGTTGATAGTCTCTTTTTCCTTACTTATGGTTTCAAACATCTGCTTTATTTCTTACTTCATAAAATATGTTTGGAAACTCTGTATTTTGTAATTCTAAACCTGAAATCTTCACAGGTAAGGCATTCCTATTTGTCATGTTCACCATTTCTCATTGTACTTTGTTAGGATGGTGTTTCTATACCTTTTAAATTATTTTTATTAAGAGAGAGAGAGAAAGAGAGAGAGAGAAAGAGAGAGAGAGAGAGAGAGAGAGAGAGAGAGAGAGAGAGAGGGAGAGAGGGAGAGAGAGAAAGGACACACTGGAGTGTCTGTATTCCTTGGTCCCTTAGCTTCTTTGAGACCATCTGTGCTACTTCACTGAGATTTGGAGTTTAAGTAAACTATCTGGGAGAAATCAGCAAAAGACCACTTGAATGAAAAGAGTAAAGTTTAACATGACACAGACAGTTAAATATCTGACCAGAACACATGGAAAAGATTTATTGTGAATTCCTAAGATGGAATTTTTTTTCTTTTCCCAGCCAACGTCAAG
Source organism: Lasiurus borealis (assembly GCA_004026805.1). NCBI lineage: Eukaryota > Metazoa > Chordata > Mammalia > Chiroptera > Vespertilionidae > Lasiurus > Lasiurus borealis. The sequence continues at coordinate 30,421 of PVJN01007760.1, forward strand.
ATAGGCAATTCACGTCAGTGGGGTCTTTATTTAACACTAATCTTTCTACTGAGAGTTTGGGCTTTTAAGATCTCATCTTTATGCAGGATTCCTATTAGAATTCCCACCTTGGGCAGGTCTTGGGCTTTATTTCCTGTCTCCCTGGCAGATATCAAAATGCAGGTTCAAGGTCACCTGCTAAAAGCTGACCTTGGCACTCTCTCACTCTCAGGCTTGCCACCTTTATCTGATTTTGGTCTTTGGATTATTTAACTCATGAAGTTCAGCACCCTTCTTCCCACTTCAATCAACACAACTCCTTTTTAAATATATATTTTTTAGAAAAATGAATTGCATACATTCTTTTTTGTATTAAAATAATCGGCAGTTAAGAAAAAATGAGGTGTAATGAAAACAAAGAAGGAAATAAAGAAAAAGCACCCATTATATTATACCATATTTTTACATTTTCCTCCTGAATTTTTAAAGTAACCCTATAATGCAAATATGTTAATCACTAGTAAAAAACAACAACTTATGGGCATTATTGTTAATGACTAGATAATCTTCTATCCTGAGATGTAGGCATGTTATATTTTGTATTTAGTTGTCATATTTGAGTTGTTTCCTCTCTTCTAATATTGTAAATGCTGCAATGATTATATTTTTTCCAGGGAACAAACATTTCTAATTACTAACAACTAGAGGTTTAATGCATAAAATTCATGCAGGAGTATGCCTTCTTTCCCCCAGCTGCCGCCATCGACTTCCCTCTGGAACCCAGGGCCTGAGCTTCCCTTGCAGCCCCACTTCGTCCAGAAGGTCATCCAGGAAAAATGTCCTGAAGGATGTGTGGTCTAATTAGCATATTATGCTTTTATTATTATACTAGACGCCCAGACTGCTGGCTCCCAACTGCTCGCCTGCCTGCCTTTCTGATTGTCCCTAACTGCTTCTACCTGGCAGCTTGATCACCCCTAACCACTCCCCTGCCAACCTGATTGATGTCTAACTGTTTCTCTTCCAGCCTGTTTGCCCCTAACTGCCCTCCCCTGCAGGCCTGGTCACTCCAACTTTCCTCCTCTGCCAGCCTGGTCACCCCTAACTGCCCTCCCCTGAAGGCTTGATCACCCCCAACTGCCTTCCCTTGCAGGCTTGGTTCCTCCCAAATGCCCTCCCCATGCTGGCCTGATCACCCACAGCTGTCCTCCCTTACAGGTCTGGTCTTGTTAACAACTTGTTAGTCTGTGGTGATTTGCAGGCTGGCCACACCCCCAGGTGATCCAAGTGGAGGCCCTGGTATCTGGGATTGATTTATCTTCTACAACTGAAACTTTGTAGCCTGGAATGGAGCCAAGTCTTTTGCTCGCACAGCCATTGACACTTTGTTGCCTTAAGCAAAGGCCTTGGCCAGCCAGGGTGTGTGGAAAGCTTGACTTCCTCTATCACCAGGGGCAACCCAAGCCTCACTCCTGCTCTCTCTGTGGCCATAACCATCTTGGTTGGGTTAATTTGAATACTCACTCTGATTGGCTGGTGTATATGGCTGGTGTGCATGGCTTGTGGGTGTAGCAGAGGTATGGGCAATTTGCATATTACTTTTTTATTAGGTAGGACCAGTAGCCCCACACATGAATCTACACATCAGTAACTCTCTGTGGGACCTGGCCGTTCCACACCCACTGCTAGAGGCTCTCAGTAACCCAGAGACCCGTCTGCAGCCGGGCGTGGAACACTTGCCTCATCACTTGCCATAGCAATGAAGCAAGCATTCTGCCAGGCTGCCCACACTGTCCACTCTCAATGGCCACCCTCCTGTGACAGGGGGCTGAGAGCACTGGGGGCTGTCATCTTGTGGCTATGGGCACCACCATCTTTGTGATGGAGTAATGGTTAATTTGCATATTATTCTTTTATTAGATAGGATGTGTTAATATATGCATATTAAATATGTGCCTAATAGCATAGTGACATCAGTGTGGAGGAAGTGTGAATGGCAGCTCTGTGTGTATGTGAGTGTATGAGAGTGTGAGTGTGTGTGAGTATATGTGAGTGTATGTGATTGCATGTAGGTAGATGCACTTTACCATGTTTGGGAGCAAATGTCAGTGTGAGTGACTGTATGCACGTGTGTCCATATGTGTGTCACAATGAGAAAGAGAGTGTTTAAGCCAAAGGTTTCTCAAAGCTGAGGTTATGGAACCAGAGGGATAAATATATAAACAACGATGAAAAATGAGTATTATTTTCTCTCCTTCATGTGAGAAAATGAGAAATCATTTGGGAAGAATTTTCAAACTACAGCTTCTCTCTATACGCTATTCTTAGAAATTCCGATAACAACTGGTTTGCAGCTCTTTGGGTGATCTGTGGGCTCTGTCACGTTTGTGCTATGCTGAATATTCCAGATGTCTGGATATTGATCAAGATGAACTTAGAAAGTGGTGGGTGAGAGGCTTTGTATTCAAACTCAGTTCCTGTCTGGATCTGTGTTAGAAATTACAACCATAGCCAGACTGTATGTAGATTCTGCTCTTTCTCTGAATATCATTCATAATCAGAAAACATGAGCTTTAAGCAACATCCTGGTTCATGGACAAAGAACTGAAAACAGTAGCCTGATAGAATTCCCAGATCTTGTGCAACAATAAAAAATATATATGGGAGGGGACTTAACTCCCAGACCTCCCAAACACATGTCCTCCATCACTCCCACCCCCAGAGGAAAAGTTATTTCCATTTAAAAGGTATTTTGACATTGATTAGCTAAGACGAAAACCCCACATACCTCAACTTCTTAAAAATGAAGTCAGAGCTAACGGCTCTTCCTGGATTCAGCCAAAGAACTGGTGAGCAAGATCTAAAGGAACATCTGTCTTTTCATATGTATGAACAGTTCTTATTAGAAATCCTATAGGATTCTTGAGATTCATTATGAAAGAAAATCTGTATGATCATTCTGAAGACCATCTGCTTTGGGTTTAGAATCCTCATCTAGTTGGGCTTCTTGGAGTGCTGGGTTCAAACACACACACATACACACACACACACACACACACACACACACACACACACACACACACCACACACACAAAAAAAAAATTCTGGGAAAACTTATACACTGTTGTGTTCCCCCCACGCCCCACCCCACCCCACCTCAGATTAATAATGTAGTTGTCTTTCTTTTTCCTCCATCAAAATGTGGTTCAGAAAGAGCTGAAGTTTTTCCACTCCATTTGGATGATTTTCGTCTCTTTGAAGTAATGCTACCTTGGAGCCAGGAACAATTTTGGAGATCTAAAGCTCTGGCTATCAACAGTGGAAAACTTATTTTTATCAGCTCTTTTTTTCCCCTCATTTGATATATTATTGGGTTCTTAAAATATCGGTTGAACGCCATGCAAAGGCATATTTGTCAAGCTGTCAGCACCTTGTGATTAATATGAATGTGGCTGAGAAAAATAAGACCCAGAAAACACAGTTGATATTATTTGGATCTTGAAACCACTGGGGCATCAAAGTCTTTCTTGATGTTGCTGCAAAATGTTAGCAAAGCAATTACATTTTCCACTGTCTCTTCTAAGAGTGCCATCATGGGGAAAACTCAGCAACTTTGTGAGATACAGGGGTGCCACTGGAGAAAGTTATTATTGAAAACTGAGAAAGCAATATCATAATAGAATTGAAACGACCTCTTCATCTATGTAAAAAAGGCATCAGATGAAGAAAACCAGGGAAAATCTATTTTTCCTCTACATTCTAGTTAAGAGGTCATTTCCAATTGATTTATCGGCGCTACAAGCCCACCCTTCTCCTGCCAAATGCCTGTAAGCATTGAAATAATATTTTCTAGTTGAGAAAAGGATATGACATTTTCCCACTCTCCTATTTTTTAGATATATTTTTATTGATTTCAGACAGGAAAGGAAAGAGAGAGAAAGAGATAGAAACATCAGTGATGAGACAGAGTGGATCAGCTGCCTCCTGCATGTCCCTCATTGGGAATCAAACTATGGGTTTATGCCCTGACTGGGAATCAAACTATGACCTCCTGGTTCATAGGTTGACACTCAATCACCGGGGCATCCCATATATTCTTTCCTATGTCCTCTCTCATTCTCTATTTTCTGTTATTGAGCCAGTACCCTTTATTCCTCCAGAATATAAACTTAAAGCTAGAATAATAAAATAGACATTTTATCCTACCTGTGATCATGAGCCTAAGATTTGGATAAGAATGTATGAAGAACAAATTCTGCTCTCTAATGCTTATTAACTGTGTGATATCAGGTGAGTTGATCATCTAGGCCAGTGGTCGGCAAATTCATTAGTCCACAGAGCCAAATATCAACAGGACAACAATTGAAATTTCTTTTGAGAGCCAAAATTTTAAAACTTAAACTTTTTCTAATGCCACTTCTTCAAAATAGACTCACCCAGGCCGTGGTATTTTGCGGAAGAGCCACACTCAAGAGGCCAAAGAGCCGTATGTGGCTCGAGAGCCCCGGTTTGCCAATCACCGATCTAAGCATGATATCAGCTCCTGAATGAAGATGTAGGGTCTATAGCATAATTCTGGTCCGAGAATGAAGCCCGAGTGCACACAAATATGGGTTACATATATCATAGAACACGATTTGTAAGAGCCGAGAATTGTACGCTGTATTGTTTTGTGTGTATTACTGTTCTCTCTGAAATGAAATTTTTAAGCCTCTCCAAGCAAAACACCAAGTTTATGTTTTTCCTACGTTTTGCTAGAGCCCAGTTTTGAGCTTGGGACATAGCAGTGGCCTTTTAGCTTTGATGCTTGTTGAGTTGACTTGACTCAATAGTTGAAATAGTTACACTCTTTCTTCATTGGATCCTCTTGAAGCATTACCATTTCATTTTCAACAGTGAGCATACATACTCCTTGCAAAATTCAGTCAAGTAAGGCAAGATACAGCCACATCCCCTTTACTACTTCTGCTTTAGGCATTAATAAACACTAAATAGGACATCTGATCTCATTGTCAATTCTAAACAACCCCCGAATGTACTGGAAGATGCTCTGCAAATACTAAGATGATGATTATCCTATAAGATCATTTTTTAGACCAAGCACTCCAGATTCTTAAGTCTACATGAAACCCTGATTTTGTAAACTGAAGACTCATGGACCAAGCACACCTCTGATGCTGCCACTTCCAGAATGAAGCAAAGCGTGAAGCTGAGCTGGGAGGCATCAATGTTCTGATGGAAACAAATGACATTGAGATGAGACATGTGGATGGAGGGGGAAATCAGGTAAAATGTCTAGAAAATACAACATATTTTATATGTACAATCAAACCTAAAGTTATGAGAAGGAGTCGGGAAAGGGGTCCTGAGATGCTTGCGCAACTCCCTACCTGACTAGGGGTGGACAATCGTGGATGACTCCTTTGTTTTGGATTATCACTGGGTAGGACAAGGATTTGGACAGGAAAGTAAGAAATACAGGGGATGCCATGATTTCAGGGGTCCTTCCAGCTGTGCCGTTCTATTCCAGTACAAGTGTGGGTTTGATAGCAGACTGCATATTATTTTCTTTCTGGCTGTGGATCCTCAGTTGCATGGCTCTATTGGTAGGAGGAAAGGATCATCAAATCAGAAAGGAAATCTAAGAGTGTTCAAAGCGAGAAAAGAAAGAACAGCTTATTTGTCTGTTACAGTTCATTTCACATGTAGAGGGAGTTAAGACGGGGAAAGTATACCTCAGAAGGTAATTACATGTTGTCTGCAATCAATAGAATGCGCTGGGGAGAGAAACGCTCCTTGTATTACACTCAGAATTAGGGGCTTCACATTGCAGCTTGGATTGTCTCTGGTCACAGCAGCTGCAGCAATGCCGATAAAGCCCCAGCTGACTCCAAAGTCCCAACTGCAGTTCTGTTTTCTCTGCTGGTCTCTACATTCCAACGGCGGAAAGCATTGGGTCCCAACCACCGTTTAGGTCCTATTCTAACATTGCGATCAGTCACAAAGTGTGTTGGGACTCGGTTGTCGCCATGACTATTTATATATCAAAGGGTTAATTTGAAATATACAGTGAGGTTGTTCATAACTCCACCTGCTTGCATGATGAATGATTATAGGGTGAGAGAGGGTGTGATGGAGTTAGATTTAGTGGACTAATAGCTGTGCTTAGCTCAGTATTCTTGTAGGACTGTGACACACATGTGTGAGAGCCAGCATGTGTCACAGTGAGGAGAGCATGCCAATCACTGGGCTGATGCACAGGTGCCTCCACTGCTACAGGTTCAGGAAAGACATCTCTACTGGCAGTCCCCAAGTGTCACATTACCATGTTCCAGATGCCCAAGGTGGAAACTTCAGAGTCATCTTCACTTTCTCCATTGCATAGATCAGTGCTCTCATGATTGTAGGTGGTAGGAACAAAGTTCAAAAAAGCTTTGTAAAAGAGTGAATACATACCGGTCTGGGAACCTGAATTACAGCTGCTGAATCAGCTGGGTGGCGGATTCTAACGTTATCACCAAGCGTTTGCTTCTCTTTTCCCCTCTCTTGACTCTGATCCTCCCTGGGCCAGCTTCATGCTCTGACATTTGCTGTCCATTTGGAGAATATGGCAAATAGTGGCTCTAGGCTTAAGTCATTCTTATGTTTTCCATGAGAAAAGACAGATTCTCATTCCAGGGGTTCCAGAAATCCTATGGCAGCCTACACTAGCTGTACAGGAGCACAGGCCTACCACTCAATCTCAACAAGATCACATGCTCTATTCACCAACCTGGGTTCCATTCCTTCCCCCAATTTGTCCATGTGACTGGGAGCCTTAACCAGTGCATGAGAGAAAGTTGGTGAGTATCAGGGAGGTAACAGATAATTATACATCCATATTTTTTTCTACATGGCAGAGAATGATCTCACAGGCCTTTTATATTTTATATCTTAAGTATCCATTGGTCATTTCTTCTTCAAATTTCATTGCTATTGTATGAGTTGGGGTTCTTATAATCTCTTATTAGTCAGTTACCATAACTTGGTAACTGGTTTCCTGTATCTTTTCAATATCTGGTCTGTAACCTCAGCACTTTTCTTGACAACTCCTACCAATTCCTTTTTATGTGCATTAACTTTGAGATAGACTAACCCAGTAGTCGGCAAACTGCAGTTCACAAGCCACATGCGGATCTTTGGCCCCTTGAGTGTGGCTCTTCCACAAAATACCACGGTTTGGGCGAGTCTATTTTGAAGAAGTAACATTAGAAATTTAAGTATAAAAAATTTGGCTCTCAAAGAAAATTTCAATCATTGTACTTCTGATATTTGGCTCTGTTGACTAATGAGTTTGCCGACTACTGGGCTAACCTATTAATCGTTCTCCAAGCTTATTAATTTTTGATAGTTCCTATCTTTGCACAGACTATTCAGAACCTTTCCTCCTTATCTACCTGTGGAAACCACTGTTTATATGTCAACAAAGATGGATGAGAGACTATTTCCCTTCCTCCATGCTCCTCTAGAAATATTGCAACTATCTCACCAGGAGAGAAGCCTGCATCTCCTCTATTTTAATCTGGGTGGGCTTGTGACTCATTTATAACCTACAGGATGGGTAGGAGAGATTCTGAGACTTCTGAGCGGAGCTGATAAAAGATGTGGAGCTTCTGCATTGTTAGTGGGGAAGCTTGCCGTTGGGGCTCTGAACTGCCACAGGAGGAGACTCAGCTCCATAGAAAGGCCATGTGTGGGCGTTCCAGCTGTCTGCCCACATCAACTGCATGCCAGCAAGGGAACACGCCTCCTGATTACTCCGGGCCCCAGCCATCAAGTTATTCCAGTCTTCAAATCTTCCCCGCTGAGGCCCTCCACATGGGGAAACTGAGACAAAGGGATCAAATTCCTAAGACACAGAACCAGTAAACGAACGAACTTCTCTTATCCGACCTTCCAATGCTCCTTCTTGCTAAACAATCTACTTTTGGTTTCTCTCCTTTGCAGTGATTTCCACCCATCTATCTTGTTGCTCATACTTGCACCTGGCTGAATATTTCTCATCATTCATAATTAAGGGGATACTTTTTCCAGAGAATCTTTACTAAGTGAGTTAGGAAGCATCTTCATCTGAGTCTGTTAGTGCACAGAGCAATTCAATAAGGCTATGTATTAATTTTCTGACTCAAGCAACTTTCCAGGGTACTACCCAGGGAACCAGGGGGCAAATATTTTTAGTTCTTGTGCAGCTATGATATGCCCTATATACTGGAACGCATGTTAATGTTCATTCAGTTGAGAAAAACGATCATGTTGCCATTTCTTCCAAGTACAATATCTCATTTAATGCCTCATCATCATTCTGAAGGATAGGTTATTAGAGCCATTGAGGAATCTCAGAAGACCTTGTGATACCACCATTATGTCTTTCCTCCTGATCATACAAAATCCTTCAGAAACACAGAGCAAAAACCGAATGAAATCATTACTTTGGCTTTAAGTAGAAAAAAACAAAAAACCTGGTTGGGATGGGCTGTTCACTTTTCAGTTCCGTTTTATTTGTTTTTGTCAACTCTTGACTGAGACTTTCACTCAATATGCAAACTTTTCTGATTGTCTTCACCAAATGTATCTCTTGCTAATATATTATCTGACAACTGTATGGACATAAGTTACCGATTCCATTTTTTTTTAAAGTCAACTAAGATGGCCACTAGCTTGCGTGTTAGAAATTGAACCCTCCTTCCATAACACCCACGTGTCTAGATTTTTCTGAAAGGCTGAAAAATTGAATTTCAGACCCAGTTTGACTGAACCATTGCCATCATTCTCCTCTCCTTCTAGTCACTATCTATTAAGGGCTAATCCTCTGTCAGGCACCGAGCTAAACACTGTGCAAGTTTAGCTCATGGGAGAGAACCCAATTTACAGCCATTTTATAGAGAATAAAACCAATTCCGTGAGCAAGTCAACAAATCACCCAAGGATATAGCCACTGGGTGTCTACGGTAGAGTTTTAATAAAGATCTCTCAGGCCAGAAGTCATCCACAAAACCAGTAAGCTCCTCAGATTTGGCTCAAGTTTAATGACTCCATTAAAATTCCATATATTTTAGAACAGGAGAGGCTGGGACCCAGCACACAGAGAGGACTCCACAGATGTTCGGTGACTAAATGAAGCCACAGGGAAGTACCTCCCGTCTAACAGCATTTCTCACACCTTGTGAGTTGCGCCTTATTTTCTAAGGAGAGTCCTAGGCTCTGGGGATGTAAGCAGCTTATTTATGATCACCGTCTTGCTAGGTGGCTGAACAGGGATTAAAACAGATCTCCATCTAAATCCCCTGCCCTTTTGAAAAGCAACTACCTCCTCTCCCCAGGTGCTGGGAGAACAAATGATGTGGAAAATGTGCGATGGAAGCCTCTTCAAAAAAAGCATAATTGGCTATATAAATATAAAGCATGGCGTTTACTACAATCGTGCCTGCTTCTCCCCAAAGGCTTTTGCTCTCCCTAATCCAAGTGATTACCCAGCTGCTGTTTGTGGCAGAGTGAAAGGAGGCAGGCCACCCAATGTGGTGGAGAATTGTCTCTGAGACAAACTCTGAAGTGGCATTTGGGGACAAGGTTAGAGAGCACTACTGCAGCCGCCATCTTTCAACCCAAGTCTTCACTCTCTCATGGACAGAGAGCTTTGCTCTTGAGCAGCTGTATGAGTTCAGGCAGGTGACAGGTACTCCATGAGATGGAATTTCCTCATTTCTAACAGGAGAGCAGTGAGATGCTCGCACAGGCTTATTAGGTGATAACTGATCAGACTAAGAGCAGGGCTGGCCGTCCGACTGGTTGGGGTGGAGCCCAATTCTCCCCCTCATGAACTCCTGCTCTGGCATATGACTAACCCTCCCTGCCCTTCATCTCAAGTGGGATGACCACAGGGTTCAAGAACAGGGCCGGCAATAACAGCACTAGAAGAGTTAATGGATGGAGAGCTCCAAGAACCATGTCAGGCTGAAACCGGTTTGGCTCAGTGGATAGAGCATCGGCCTGCGGACTGAAAGGTCCCAGGTTCGATTCCGGTCAAGGGCATGAACCTTGATTGCAGGCACATCCCCGGTGGGGGGTGTGTAGGAGGCGGCTGATCGATGTCTCTTTCTGTCATTGATGTTTCTAATTCTCCCTCTCCTTTTCTCTCTGTAAAAATCAATAAAATATAGAAAAAAAAAAAGAACCATGTCAGCACACTCAGCTCTGATCTAGGTGCTCCCGTGCGGTGGGCTCTGGAGGATTTCAAATGACCTTACATATGGGTGACACCGGCACTGTGCGTGACACCACCCCTAGACGCCGTGGCTTGCAGAGTCCACATTCTGCAGGCGTTGTCACGAGCCCTGTGTATCTCATCTTCACAAGCATCCTCTGAGGCTGGCCGTCCTCTTCTGTGGAGCTCACCTGTCACCTCTGCCAGACGTCAGGGGACTCCCGCCTCAGTCAGACTTCTACTCCGTCTGGCTGCCTGCTGTCTCCCTCAGGCTCCTGAGGGGACATGGCGAGCAGAGCCTCACTGCGCACCTGAGCGCAACCTGAGCCTTCCTCTCCCTGGGACCCTGCGGCTGTCTCTTCCTGGATACAGGGGCTGTCTCATCCTGGATGCAGGGGCAGTGCGTGCAGACATTATGAAGATCCCTTCAGTTACGGGTATGCATTCATTCCCAAATGGGTCCCTCTGAACGCTGAGCTACTGGCAGTGTGTTGGGTATTTTGTTGTGTTTTTGTTGTTGTTATTGTTGTTGTTTTTAATGTCAGAGTTAAGTGAGATTTATAAATACTGCAGAGTTCGTTTTCTTCTTCAAGATACCCAAGTCATACTAATATTTTACCTTCTGAAAAATCTGGCAGAAATCTTGCAGTATTTTCCAAACTTAAATGGCTGACGATTCCCATGTTTTTTGTTGTGATAGCACTTATGTAACTTACTTTATTTTTATTATTGAGACTATTATAGATGTCCCCATTTTCCTCACCTCTGCCCATCTCTGCCCAGCCACACCCCCACCCCATTTCTGGCCATCAACACACATTTGTCTCTCTAAGTGTTGTGTATATCTGCCGTTGTTGTTTTTTTGTTTTTTTTGTTAATCTCTTCACCCTTATTCATCCAATCCTTCCACTCCCCTCCCTTCTAACAGCTGTCAGTCCATTCCATGTACCCATGCCTCTGTTTCCATTTTGTTCATTATATTCCACATGGGAGTGGGATCATATGGGCTTGTCTTTTTTTGATGGGCTTATTTCACTTAGCATAATACTCTCCAGGGCCATCGTACACACAAAAGAGCACATTTTTCACATGTATGAAAGTGGATAGGTACTCTACATATAAATATATATGAAATGTATATGGAATTGGTAAAAGAATAAAAATTTGAGATGGATGATCCCGCTCTAAGATCATCAATATGCTCGTGGAAGAAGTGATAGGGGTAGCACCACATAAGGTAGAGCTTTAACGGCAAATGGGGATAATTTTTCTTAATGGCTGTTTCTTGACATTGGATTGTCCTATCTCAACTTTCCCACTTAAAGGGTGCAAAAACAAGACTCATGTAATACTTTAAACAATAAAGAATTTTAAAAACTTTGCTCTTTGTTTTAAAACATTATTTCCCAAGTTTATAGTGTCAAATTAACATCTCTTTGCTTCAAACATGATACTTCTGCAGCATCTGACTTGCAGGTCTCACAGATTTCCCCAGGGGTGTCCGAGAAGAAAAGATGGCCACGTTTTACCAGCTGCCACTCCTGCAAAGTTTCTTCAGATGAAGGCCCCTCAGGAATTGTTCTATCAGGTGAAGGTCACAGCCATGTTCTGACTATCATTGATTCATGCAGTGACTTTCAGGACTGCGATTTCTGCCACCTCTTCCTCCTCCGTGGTCTCTTCTAGTAGACGTACTGGATACTGAGTAAAGGGTCTGGCCAGAGCTCTCATCACCAGGAGCAGCATCAGGGTAGAAGATGCAGGATGAAGAGCTGGGATCACTCTCTTCCAGATTCTTCTTTCTTGGGCCATCTCAGAGAATATTGGATTGTTCTCACTTCCCCATGGAACCTCTTTTGAGAAATGCCACCCTGGAGACCAGCCAAGTTCAGGCTTCTGCAAGCAAGTAATGATGCCATCTTTCCTCTGACATCCACTACAGCATTCAGCACCTTCCAAATGGACAGCTCATAGAGCCCAGCTCTGCACTGTGGGCTCAGGAGAATAGGACCAAGCACATCTCACAAAAACAAAACAAAACAAGCAAACAAAGAACAAAATAACAATAAAAGATTCTTTTTCTCTTATCACCACTATTGCATTATCTTTATGGGACCCATTTCCATGCCTTTGGCTCTTCAACTACTATTGTATGCATGTCAGTTAATGAACGTCAGTCATTTTAACCAATTTCAGCAAATTTCCACAGCGAGTAAGACTTCCTACAGAAGAAGGAGACCTTGGATTTCATTTATTTATTAAAAATGTGCTATTCTGTCAGGAACTGATGAATGGTCTATAAAATTAAAATGTAAAAAAAAAGAGGAAGGAGTAAGGTGGGAAGGTCTGGGTAGATAAATTGAGATCAAGTTCTCATGGAAAAATGAAGAGACTAATAATAAGCCTAACAGATAAAAACCACAGTAGAAATTACTCATAAATGTGTGGAAAGTGTTGTGAACTGAATATTTGTGTCTCCCCAAAGTTCAGAAGCTGCAGCCCTAATCCTCAATGCAATGCTATTCAGAGGAAGGGCCTTTGGGAGATGGTGATCATATCATGAGAATGGAACCCTCGTGCATGGTTGAGTGCCCGGAGGTGTCGCTGCTAGCCTCTCGTGGGTAAAGTCTGATAAACATCCTCATGCATAGGACAGCCCTCCTCACAAATTACCATCTAGCCCAAAAGGTCAACCACGCTGAGCCTTAGAATCTCTGCTTAGCTCTCTCCGCTGTGTAACTCATATTTTATTAACTTCAGCACAATTCAGAAAAGGAAAGCAACATTAGGGAAATCTTAATCAAGGAAAATATGTGGCCTATGATTACACTGGGAGGCAATGACAGTGCAGTGTTAAGACTTCTACTTTCACACTCTGTGTCTGAAATTAAAAATTATCTTTTCATTAGGCAGCATACTTCACTGGTTTTCAAAGTGTGTGAGGGAGAGGCTCTGAATAAGACAAGGCTGCATTCAAATTCTAGCTCTGACACTTACTAGGTATAAGACTATAGGAAAGTCTCTCAACCTCACTAGGGATCTATTTCCTCACCTATAATATCAGATTCATAATATGGAGTTGTTTTAAAGATTATATGAAAAATGTATTTAAAATACTGAGCATGTATGTCTAAAATATAATAAATACTAAATATTGTGCTTTAAAAAAGAAAAGGTCATGATAGAGAGGGTATCTCTCCACCATATAAAGACCCACTGAGAAGTCAGCCACCTGCAAACCAGGAAGTGGGCCCTCACAAGACACCAAGTCTGCCAGCGTCTTGACCTTGGAGTTCAGCCTCTAGAACAGTGAGAAATAAAGGTTGTTTAAGCCACCCAACCCATACTATGTTGCTTTAGCAGCCAGAGCTGACTATGACAATAGGGGTCACGTAGTCCTGAGCGTCCTTTGCTATACTTGCAGGTCCAGAGCAAGAAAAGATTGAACTTAGAATGAATTCGTACTTGGAGTACTTTCTAAATTTAATTATATCATGTATTTCATTCATTGTGCATCATTACACCCAAAATAATTTCCCATTCATTGCTCTGTATTTGGTTATCAAAAGTGCTGTGGACCAGGCTGATGCTATTAACACCCAAGGTCATGCCATCTCAGTGACACAGTCAGAACTAAGTCAAAATGCTCATCTTTACACCACGGTCATCCTCAATCTAAGTTTCTTATCTAGAATCAAATCCCAATCATGGACATGACACTACACTCATATTGGTGTATGTAAAAACAAACATATAAACAGATTGAATTACTTGACTAAGCAAGCACTTATTCAAGTAACTTGAATTGTTTGGAATGCTGCCTCTTTCTCCTCGACGGAGACACATCAATGACAATCTACCAACTTTCCCAGCAGAGCATGCCTCCTTATTTTGTTTCACCTCAAAGCAGCAACAAACTGATTTTCTATTATAATTTGCTTTTGAACAGAGTGGGGAAATCCTCCTGTGAACAGCTCTGGAAAACAGGAATCGAAGCTTTGATTAGGAGCCGGTTGATTTTATGTTGCGGTGGTATAAATGAATCTCTCCGCGTTCAGAGAGGCCTGTCCCCACAGGATCTTAGCTTTTGGGTACTTCAAAGAACAGCCCCTAAGTCCGGAGAAGCTGTAGAGATTCAGCATTAAACACTGAAAAGTAATAGCTTTGGCTACATGCAATTATAAGGAGGTTTGGGGGTCACACCGGCTCTTTTCATAGTTTTATATAGAATCAAAGAGTTTCAGAAGACTAAGTACTTAGCATTTCCCTTTGTCCTAAGTGCGTATCTGCAGAAAGAATGCACCTCTCTTCTTTCCCTGCCCCCACCCTCTCCTCATTTGGCTCACTCTTATTCATTCATTAAGAAATTGATTAATTTTTATTCCTTAGAAAAAATTACTTTATATATTTTCCACCTCTCAACACTCAGCGGATATTATATGCTGAACCCTCCCTTCATCCCCTGGTGTCCCTGTAGCTTCTACATATACATCCTGTTGTCATACATCCCCCCCAATTGCTAACTTCATTTTACTCTCTCCTAGTCCTTAAGAACAGAAGTGAACGCATTGAAACCTCTGTTATTTCCAGTGATTGACAGAATACTCGATACCTAGTAAAGTTAGAACATATTTATTGATGGATGATGAATGAATGAGGGAATATCTCCTTTAATCTCGAGAACTACTATTCAAGATAGATAACAGAGCTTAATGTTTTGAGTTCTGAAAGCTGAGGATAAGATAGCTGAGCTCATACAGTGATTATACAAACAATAAATTGCAGGAATAAAATTAAAATTCAAGCTATTCTTATTTCAAATCTATCTCTACCTAGTAGGGGCAAATTAAACTTGGGGGAAAAATACAGTTAAGATTGCAGATTCTTATACAATTATAGAGTATCTTTAAGCAAATGTAGCTTAAAGATACTCTATTTTTTTTAATGGCACAAGGTTTGACAACCAAGAAAACTCTGGAAGAGGTGTCTCAGGAATAGTACTTTACCAAAATGAAGAAGCAATCTAAAAAGTACCTAAGAGCTAAAGAAAACAGCTGAAGCTGGTTTTGTTCAGTGGATAGAGCGTCGGCCTGTGGACTGAAAGGTCCCAGGTTCGATTCCAGTCAAGGGGCATGTATCTTGGTTGAGGGGACATCCCCATCCTCAATGGGGGCATGCAGGAGGTGGCTGGTCAATGTTTCTTTCTCATCAATGTTTCTAACTCTCTATCCCTCTCCCTTCCTCTGTAAAAAATCAATGAAATACTGTATATTAGAGAGAGAGAGGGAGAGAGAGAGAAAGAGAGAGAGAGAGAGAGAGAAGAAAACAACCCAGCATGATTCAGAGGACTATGACCCAGGGTTAAAAGAATGGGAAAGGATTGTAGATGGCAAAGCCAAAGCATTCTGGGAATAGGCCTGGTGATTTCAAAGCAGCTTAGGTTTGGGAATGAGTTATGGTCAATTGGGCCCTGATTTTGGCAGAGAAACTCTCTGATCCATAGGACCAGCTCTCATCCCAAGTTCAACAGACCACTCACCTGTCACATTTGGCAGGTGAGCTCCCCTGGAATATTTATTCATGATGATCCTAAGACATTGAGTATTTAAGTGAGATCCAGCTCCTTTACAACTGACTTTTTACCAGCTGTTTTGAAGAACAGAATGACATCACACTTTAAAAAACAGAAATAAAATTAGCCCATATAATAATGGTGACTATCTGTATTGTGTCCCTCCCCCAATACAGCCTTGAGACGGTAACTGTTGGTTTTATTGAGTATATAAAAGAAGACACGGTCTTCATTTGTTTTCTGTGTCAGTAACTTGAGTGTACTAGGATGATGAGGGATGTGATGTTGGTACATTTAGAATTGAATACCAGCTCTGGCATGTCTCTTAGTTTCACATTTCTTAACATGAATTATGGGAATCCTGTTTGCCCAGGTGACAAACAGGACTGAATGTGGCAACACAAGATGACAATGCCTAAAGGCATTCTATGCAGGAGGACCACAGAGCTGTTGTCAGCTTTCTGATTTCAACACCATATTTACCCGATGTGTGACTTTGGGCCACTTACAAATCAATCTCACTCTCACTGATTCTCATCTATGAGGCAGGGGAAAAAAATACTGTCACCTATGATTGTGAAAAGTAAACAATTTAATATATGCAAAATTCTTAGGATGACTAACATAACCAATGCTCTCAAAGTAGTATTTTTTTTCTTCATTGACAGTTTTTTCAACCAGAAAAATAGGGATTAAAATGTCTATTATAAAAGATAACTTTAAGAATTAGAGTTCTTGCCCTCACTAGGTAATTCATGTCATTTGAGTGTCATCGTGATACACCAAGGTTAGGGGTTTGATTCCCAGTGAAGGCACATACAGGAATCAATCAATGAATGCATAAATAAGTGGAACAACAAATCTATGCCTCTCTCTCTCTCTCTCTCTCTCTGATCAATAAATACATTTAAAGTATTTTAAAGTTTATATTTATATTGAATAAAAGAATGAGTTCCTTACTAATCATGTTCTAAATTGTACAGACGTGTTAGTTGTTGCTACCAGTTCTGTGGTATGAAATGCTAATTCACTCCCTGTCCTTGTGCTTTTCTTGAAGAGTGAACAGATAGCAGCACTCACATCCAATAACCTTAGGGTTAGTGTTTCTTCCCAACTGCTTGACAGGACAGTGCACATAGACTTAAGCCACCTGAGTGAAGGCCCACAATGCTCATCCCTGCATTCAGAGGTAGCATGTCTCAGAAATCGACTAGAGCAGTGGCCAGCAAACTCATAGTCAACAGAGCCGCAAACCACAGCTCATGAGCCACAGTTTGCCAGCCACTGGACTAGAGGCTGTCTGAATAGCTGAAAGCTCTCCCAGGCTACCGGACCCTTTCTGAGAAACCTTATGATTACAGCAGAAATGAAATGGAGGTGAGTAATGAATGCAGGGAAGTGGCTGGTAGCTCCGTGGTCATAGAGAGTACATGGTTTTCCTTTATGTCACTTATATTTATATATGTTTTGAGGAAAATAACAATTAAATGGTAGAGGAAACTACCATTTTCTAGTTTGGAGCCAGAAAACCTGGGCTGTATGTCTCTATCTACCAATTGCATTTGTGTCATGGAGGCAACTCATGTGACATTCCTGGATCTCCATCACCCCCCTTACTATGCAAAATGGGGAAAATGGCTACTCCTCCAAAGTGAATGTTGTATATAATAATTATATTACATCATTATCATTATTTACTAACTAGAGGCTCGGTGCATAAAATTGTGTACAGATGAGGTCCCTAGGCCTGGCTGGTGATCAGGGCCAATCAGGTTCCCCACCTCCCCACCTCCTCCTTCTCCTTTCCTCTTCTTCCTCCTTTCCCCCTTCTCCTTTCCTCACCACCCCTCCTTTTCCCTTCTTCCTTTCCTAACTAATTTAGGGTAAATTAATTTCAAGTTTTTAGCAGCTTTCCATGTATACCGGTAATGAGCTACTTACAATGATATCACCCCTTCAGCCAAGTGGGTCTGGTAGGACCAGTGCTTGCCAAGCTTCATAAGCAGCTCATTGTTAAACTCCTTAAAACTCATACATTTCCATTTAGAAATATCATTTTCCACTTTAGCATTTTCAGATTTATTTCAATTAATTCCCTTCGCAGTCCTCAGCCATAAGCAAAATTATTAACTCTGTGTGTTAGTTTACTCTGGCTTCCATAACAAAATTCCATGTAGACTGTGTGCCTAAAACAACATAAATTCACTTTCCCAAGTTCCGGAGGCTGGTAGTCAGTGACCGGGTGCCATCATGGTTGGGTTTGGTGAGAGGTCTCTTCCTGACCTGTAGATAACCGCCTTCTTGCTGTATTCTCATATCATGGAGAACAAGAGAGCTCTCTGATCCTCTTCCTTTAGAAGCACTAATTCCATCATGAGTTCCATCCTCCCAACTTTTCTTAATTACTTTTCTTAATTACAGCTAGTCTTAATTAATTCCCAAAGACCCCACCTCCAAATACATACCATCACACGGGACTGGGACTCTGGGGTTTAGGGTTTTAGCATATGGATTTGTAAGGGTACATTGATCCAGAACTTCTTATGCTCCTTCTGAGGAGTCTCAGGCTCAGACAGAGAAACTTACTTGTCCAGGTGGGTTGACCAAGTGCAACCAAAAAGGGGTGAAACTATAACTTAACGGAATCCTTTCAATTCCAAATTCTACAATCTTGTCAGGGAAGCCAGCTTTCTCTATCCCTCCCTCCAAAGATTCTATTATCCCCAATCCTACTTGTATTATTTCTTCCTGATCTTCTTCTAATGAAATTAGATCAGTATTCCTCAACTGAAGGTAATCTTTCCCCACAGGGAACACTTGGAAATGTCTGGAGCCATCTTTGCTTGTTACAACTCAGGGTAAGTGCTAAAGTCCTGGGCTGCTGCTGAACAGCCCCCAGTACACAAGACAGTTCCCACCACAAAGCATCAGCTAGCCCCAAATATCAATGGTGCCAAAGTGTTACATGAAACTATCTCTGGATATCTTGATTTCGGGAGCTGGGCTTTTTGACTTGGCAGATGGAGGCAACAGGATTTCTAACCATCTTCTGTGATCTGGATTCTCAGTCACTGTCCAGTATGAGAGAAGCCCAGATCTGAGCTCTGATTTCAACTTAATCAGAATTGCTGTTGTACAACTTAATGTAATGTTGAAAATATCTATTCTTCAAAGTCCTGTCTATAAAGTGAGATGTTAAGGCAGCTGTCTTTAAACTCTATATGTCTAGGATGAAAAGAGAGGAGGGGGAGGATATGAGGAGGAGAGGATAATATTTAAAAAAAAAAAGAGGAGAAAAGAAGAAAATGTGAAATGTGAAAGAATGTAGATTTGGGAGCCAAGAGTTCTAATTCTTTTCCCACCAGTTACCATAAATATGGTGGACAGTTTAAGTAGCAATAACATTAGTTATTAAGAGTAATACCAGTTAATAATACTATATAATTATCTACATTAATAATACTTAAAATTTTATTTCTTTATTTATAGGATTATGCATTTATTATTCTCTTTATTATAATGATGATATACTATGGAATAAAAACAAGTTAGTGATAATAATATTAGCTAATATTTATTGAACACTTATGTGTGAGAATCTTTATTTTAGTGATGAGTCAGCTGAGGCTTAGAAATGTTAACTAATTCATCACGATCACATCTCTAGTAAAGATTGACAATACTGAGGTTCAAATTCATGTCTGTTTATTCAGGAGCTCTCATTGTCTTCTCCCATTTGTGCTGAATATTTCACAGATGATGTTTGATAAAGAGTGGATTTGATCAAGGTCCAGTCGGAAGGTATTGAGACTAGGAAATTGTCAGCAAGTGGAATGTGTTAAGGGACAAGGCAGCCAGGTCAAGGGGAGTTGCTGACGCATGCAAGGGCACCAGGGCTGTTATTATGTGGCATTGACTGTTTGGCCATGGACGGGGGGAAGGTGACCTGTGTAGAGAAAGGGAGCACGTAGGACCAGAAACTTTCAAAAGGACCTGATTAAATGTCCTAGTGGATGAAACAGCCCCCGCTGACAAGCCCACAGCAGTGAGACACTCCAATGCTGTGAACTGTAAATGCTCCATCAGTCTTTCTCCAGGGAACATTCTGTGTGACCAGCTCTTTACAGGACATCTTCTGTCTCATCTTCAGAAAACACTCTCTGAGTTGGGCTCCCGGGTCTCCGGTTAATTAAACATCTAAGGGGGTGACACTCCTCACAGGGCGGCACATTTCCTTTAAACCACGAGACCATTGTTCCCTCCCCACCAGGTACAGCTGGCCTAGAAAGAGCCCACGTTGTCCCAAATGCTGCGCCTATTTATTAAGCAACCTATTTTCTGCTCCAGGTCAGCCAACAATGGAGGCGCTGGCCCAGAAACAGCGGTGATGTCTGCGTGGCGAAGGGAGTTAAGTCATCGGTGAAGCCATTATGACAGAAGGAAAAGGCGGCTTTGTGAAATGGGTGGAATTCAAGGGTAGGGGTGCTCACACACTGAGGAGTGCTATTGTCCTATTTATTGAATCCTAATAGGGTTATGGGTCTCCACTCTCCTCCAGGAGGCCAGTCTACACTTGGCTTCCAAGCTCACACTCAGTGCTCAGCTCTTAAAAAGCTGTAATGCCGAGACCTTGGTGGTGTAAGGGGTGAACTGTGAAGACTTGGAATTCTCCCAGACCCACCTCAATAATCCTTCTCCCTCTTCGGATCCTTGACTCAAGGCTGCACCTGTCTCTAGTGAACTTCCTCCTAAATTCTTTGGTCATCTCACCCAACCATCCACTTTTCTTCTCTCCTGTCATCACTGGCTTGTCTTATCTCCACCCGCATCCTCTTCCAATATTGACCACACTGGTTCCTTCCCTGGGAAACAATTTTCTGCTTGGGTGTAATTAAGAGAGATTGATAATGACAGAACAATTTGGAGTCTTTTTCTTACTGTACTATGTAGAAGGCAATCATAATTTTTCATGGATAAAGTGGTGTTCAATCTTTTCACTGGTGAAAAACCCTATTATAGGTATAAACCCAAGATGTATTTGCTTGCCCTGAGTCTGAAGACTGCCAGGGGCAGAACAAAAATATAGAGGAAATATTTTTTATTCAAGGACTTCACATTGCGCTAAGGGTATTTCTTAGACTGTGTGATCTTAGGTGGTCCAAGGACAGAAAGACAGAGGATAAAGGTTGTGTTATCAAGTCAGTTATCACTGTGGTCAATGGAGCCTATATCCTTTGAGGAACTTGGAGTGAACCAGTATAAAACAGGTGTTTCTGAGTTATCTAAATAAGGATAGAGGAGCTGGAACATGTATGCACCAACTCCTTGTTAATGGGTTACATGTGGGCATTCCTCCCTGGTACAAACTGCCTGCCCTTGGGGAGAAAGCACTTGGGTGAGGACATGAAGGTGCTGACCTTGGAAGCTGGGTTGGCATGCACTGAAATGGTCAAGGCAAGGGGATATGGGCTGGCCACAGTGGCATTGGCCACACATCCTCGATATAAATGATCTGGAAGAAAGAACCAACTTCTACTAAATTCTTCATGTAGAACAGACTTGTGTCAGTGCTTTATATGTGGTCTCCTGCAATTTGATCTTTATAATGGTTCTTAAAAAGTGCCATCTATATTCTCTGTAACTCTCAGAGCCCCAGAGCTCCTAAAATTCCCTGATGTAATCACATAGTGAAGTTGGGGCATGCCCTGGGTTCATTTGCAGGGGCCCCAAACCCCTGATTTTGTCCCACATTTCAAGGAATGCAAGCAGTAGCCTTTCTCCCACTCTAATAGAAATTGTTTCAAATCCACAGATTGAAAAGTGACCGAAGAAACAGAGAACAAGAGGAGAGGTGAGCATCCCAGTGTGAGGCTGAAAGGAAGATCTAGAATCAACAAGCTCATCTTTTCCTTAAAGAGAAGAAAATGCCCTTTAATGAGAGCTATGGATGCACAAAATGCACAATGCTCTAGATATGAGCTGGGATATAGAGAGAGATGGCTGTGTGGACATCCATTTGTAGAGGAAAAGAGAAGTGGTTTATCCTTACTCTACTATCAGGATCAGCTGAAGGATGAACCAAGAAGTAGGTTGTGTTTTTAGAAGGGGAGCTGGGAGCAGGACAGAGAGCTGCAGTATGACTCTGAGCTCAGTCCAGGAGCAAATTAACCAAAGGTCCTAGAGAAGAGGAGGCTAGAAGAGTGAAGTGCAATCCACTGACAGGAGCATCAGAGCTATGCGCCATCAACAATGCCAGCTCTGTCTTCAGTCGCAGGATGAATGTGCTGACATTTGATCAATGAGACAGAGAGTGATAGGTCCTTCCTCCAAGGAGGATGGAAATCTCAAGCACTCACTTATTTCCCACCCCTCAAACTCCAAGGGTATGAGTTCCAGCAAAAAACAAAGATCCTAGGAAAAAACAGAATGATGGATGAATTGCATCAAATGCATGGGGGTCAGTGCAAAAGGTTTCCTCTAATGATTAAGTCTTTGCGCTTTCCAAGGAACACTCACAGAGCACGGGGATCTTTATTAGAACTGCA
>PVJN01007760.1:52856-68268 GCA_004026805.1 Lasiurus borealis
CCCCCCCCGCAACTGCCATCTTGTGTCTTGGAGTGATGGTCAATTTGCATATTACTCTTTTATTATATATACACTAGAGGCCTGGTGCATGAAATTTGTGCACAGAGGAGGGTGTCCCTCAGCCCAGTCTGTACCCTCTCCAATCTGCAACCCCTTGAGGGATGTCTAACCGCCCATTTAGGCCCAATATCCCTCTCAGAATCCAGAACTTTTGGCTCTCAATTGCTCTCCTGCCTACCTGCCCGATTGACACCTAACTCCCCTGCCAGTCCAATTGACCCTAACTGCCCTCCCTTGCAGGCCTGGGTCACCCATAACTGTCCTCCACTGTAAGCCTATCCCTCCACCCAATCGCCCTCCTCTGCTGTCCTTGTCTCTCCCAACTGCTCTCCGTTGCTGACTGCGTCTCCCCCAAGTGTTTTCCTTTAGTGGCCTGGTCACCTCTACCTGCCCTCCCTGCTTACCTAATCGCCCATAACTGCCCTCCCCTGCTGGCCTGGTTCCTCCCAACTGCCTTCTCCTGAAAACCTGGTCCCCTCTAAATGCCCTTCCCTGCAGGCCTGGGTCTCCCCAACTGTTCTCCCTTGCTGGCCTGGTCTCCCCCAACTGCCTTCCTTTGCTGGCCTGGTCACCCTCAACTGCCTCTTCTGCTGGCTGGTCTGGTCACCTCTAACTGCCCATAACTGAAAGTTTGTACCCCTTGACCAACTTCTTCCCATTTTTCTCCATACCCGAGCCCTTGGCAACCATGATTCTATTCTCTGCTTTTATATGTTTAGATTTTTAAAATTCCATGTATAAGTGAGACCATAGAGTAATTGTTTTACTGTCTCTGTCTTATTTCATGAGTACATAAGGAACTTGAACAACTCAATAACCTAGAAAACAATAATCGGATAAAATATATAAACGACCTCAGCAAACAATTCTATAAAGAAGACATACAGATGGTCAACAGGTACATAAAAAGGTGCTCAACACCACCAATCATCAGAGAAAAGCGAATCTAAGCCACAGAGAAAGGTCACTGTACAGAACTTGATTGCAGTTGCCAGGTTAACTCAAGACTATTCTGAGTGAAATTAAAATAGAACCTAGGAACCCGATCTACTAAATTCTTACCCCGAAGTTGGACCTTCCATGACAATCTGTGTTCTCCAGGAAAAGGTGGGAAATACTATCTTCTTACTAGATCTCCAAATGTCCTACCAAGTATAAAATCTCATAGTTTAGCCCTCTCTGCCATTAAGTACTTCACAAATATATTTTTTAGTTTGAACAACAGGAAATCGTTATAGAAAGCAAGTCATTCAAGGAGCTGGAATCCCGATGTTTCCTACTGGTACATAATCATCAGTCTCCTGGGGAATTGGCTGTTTATTCATGCTCAAAACCACTCAGTGGTTAAAATCCCCCTCATCACTCACCACAGTGAATGAATTTTAAGTACTCAAAAAATAAAAGCTAATTGGAAAAATGCAAGGAATGGAGTTACTGAATCAATTCTGGATTTCTTTCAACTGAATTGGAGAATCTAAGCAATTGCTAAAAAAATATTTTAGTCCCCTGAAAATTCATTCATCAGAGACATGGGTAAAAAAAGAAAAGAAGGAAGGAAAAAGGGAAGAAAGGAAGAAAAAAAGGAAGGGCCATTTAAACAAATATGGGTTGTATTTTAATAGAGTGATCAACTCATTTTGCTGGCCCAACTGGGATAGTGGAATGTAAAAAAGAAGAATTTCAAGGGCAAAAAGAGGGAAAGAAATTTCTCCATAAAAAAATCTGTGTTGAACTGGACACATTAACAATGTTTCCACTTATCATTTCCTTTGAAAAATTACAAAGAGGAACTGATTTTTGTTGAAACGATCTATGAATTATCCTAGATAATAAAGAGAGAATATTCTAATTAACCATCACTTCATCACAAAGATGGCTGCACCCACAGCTGAGGCCAAGTTCCAATAAGGAGCTTTAATGAGCAATCAGCAGGGACCTGAGGCTATGCCCTTCCCTGCTCCCAGGGGGCTTGACAGAGGCCCTCAGGCCTAGATCCCCACCCTGGTGTCAGGCTGGGGGACCTCAGACTGCACCCTCCACCCCAGTGCCAGGCCAGGGGACCTGAGGCCATGACCCCCACCTGGTGGGGCTTGATGGGGGACCTCAAGTTGCACTTTCTGTCCTGTTGCTGGGCTAGGGGACCTCAGGCTGCTCCCTGCATCCCAGCACCAGGCTGGGGTTCCTCAGGCTGCATCCCCCACCATGTGGGCTTAACAGGGGAACTCAGGCCACACCTGCCACCCCAGCATTGGGCCAGGGGACCTGAGTCTGTGCCCCCCTGCCTGGCTGGTCTGGACAAGGGAACTCAGGAATTGCCCCCCACTCAGTGGAGCTTGTCAGGGGAACTCAAGGTGCACCCCTAGTGCTGGGTTGGGGAACTCAGGCTGTGCCCCTGCCCAGTGGTGCTTGTTGGGGGACCTGAGGGTGTATCCTCCCCACCCCCAAGCCTGGTGGGGCTTGACGGGGGACCTCAGGCCATGCCTCCCACCCAGTAGGGCTTGACAGGGGATCTCTCTCCCCCACCTGGTAGGGCTTGATGGAGGACCTCAAGACATTCCCCCACCCCAGTGTGGGCTGGGGCACCTCAGGCTATGCCCTCCATCCTGGTGCTGGGCCATGGGACCTGAGACTATGCCCCCTGCCCAGCTGAGCTTGACAAGGGTGGGACTGGCTGGGTCTGGATCTAGCCCAATTGGGGAAGGAGGGGCGGCTGGGTCTGGGTCTCACAAGATTTTGAGGTGCATGAGGGTGGGTGGGAACTTGACTCTGGGTCCCATGTTGTGCCCTAGACCCAGACAGGAAGGTTTTCATATACATTTTACTAATCTTCTTTAATCTCTGACACTTCTATCATAGAGAAAGGACAAATAGCAATATTAAATTATTTCCTCTAATTAATTCCCTTTTAATGTGCACAAATTTCATGCACCGGGTTACTAGTCAGGAAATAAAAGAATGTGATTTTTCGTGCGTTATAAATCTATGTCAAGAAAATGTATGTGAGCTCATGTTATAGATTAACATCTCTTGTATGCTAATTGACTTACTCTCTTATAGGCCCCAAGAACAGGAGGATTATTCCATTTAATATGGAGGCGTGGGTGATTATCTCCAAAGCGTTCCCCGGTGCCCAGTAAGGGCAGTATTAGCTGTGCGGTATGAGCCCAGCACAGGGCAGAGCCTCTGTGTACATCTGTCTCCCAGGTCTATGGCGCTGGGAAGAATCATTCCCCCAGCAGACTCATTTTGCTCTCCCTTTATTTCTCCTTCATTATTGCGATGATAATAATAACACGAACAGTTCTGAAATGCGGCCCTGGAGACACTGAGGTGGCCTGAAATTATGTGCAAGATTTTGTGCGTTCTACCTGCATAGAGCAGATCTTCCGAGTCTCGCATTGAAAACTCACCAGAAGAGACACAATCTCGGTGGGAAAAGTTGGGAAAGCGAGGTATGTTTTTGCTACAGTTTCATGAAGACAAAAATCGAAGGTCATAACAAATACATGCCAGTAAAACTTCCTACAAAAGATCCCACAGCATCCACAGCTTTCTCATCCCTCCTCTGTGTTTCTCCCTAAATACTGTGGCCCAGGTCTTTGTCTCACTGTGTCTCTGTCTATCTCTCTCTGCCTCTGCCTCTGTCTCTGTCTCACATACATGTCTCTCCTTCAAAACTCATCCTGACACTCTGAGTTTTACCCAAACATCAAGGGAAGTGTAAGGACAAGGGGGGAAATTTTGAAAATTAACATTCAAGTCCCAGATAAACAGATCCCCTACTTGTGGGATCTGGGGCAGTTATTCTGTGCTGTGTATTGGTACTGCCATCTATGAAACAGGAATATTATAGATACTTCATCACTAGTTATGAACATTAAATGATTTAATGCAGGGGAAGCACATAGACCAGTGCCTGGTGTATAGCCAACAGCTAACAACTCTAAGCTACCATGATGCTATCCGATTGATAAAGCATGCTTCCTAATTACATTTTGTCATTAATGGATCATATATATCAATTTACTATATTCACTATGTATTTTTTCTAAAACAAGAAAAAAATTGCCCACTTTTGAAGGTGCTGTGAATTAAATGAAGTAATTTCTGAGGAATATTAATATTTAGAACAGAACTTTCTTGCTAATTGAGTAACGCCCTTGGTTAAGTATTTAGAAAATTCAGA
The DNA here is from genome assembly GCA_004026805.1 of Lasiurus borealis. Taxonomy (NCBI): domain Eukaryota; kingdom Metazoa; phylum Chordata; class Mammalia; order Chiroptera; family Vespertilionidae; genus Lasiurus; species Lasiurus borealis. Next base: position 57,103 of record PVJN01007760.1, read on the forward strand.
AAAATAAAAAGCCACTCAATCGCAAATCAAACATCAGGGTGATTATCTACATCAATGGTCGGCAAACTCATTAGTCCACAGAGTCAAATATCAACAGTACAACGATTGAAATTTCTTTGGAGAGCCAAATTTTTTAAACTTAAACGACTAAGGTCACTTCTTCAAAATAGACTCGCCCAGGCCGTGGTATTTTGTGGAAGAGCCACACTCAAGGGGTCAAAGAGCCGCATGTGGCTCACGAGCCACAGTTTGCCGACCACTGATCTACATCAATCTGGGGGTCTAAATAGGAAAAGAGAAATGGGTGTGTGTATTTATAGTGAGAAGCAGATGTAGTGAATTATTTACACAAATAAAGAAAGAGTAAGGAATCCAACCTGGGGTGGTAAGTCACCTTGAAGATCAGCACCTGCGGGCTGGAGGGCACAGAGCTGGGGTCGCCTGGTGCAGCTGGGACCGTGAGGAGCCTGCCCTTTGGGAACTGGAAGTGTAGGAACTGGCAGATGTGCCAACTAAGTTGGGGGGGGGGTACGAGGTTGGTGAAGAGCAAGAATATTCAGGCCTCTTGTTGTGTGCCACCGTCCAGTTTGAGGACAATGAGCCCCCTGGTCGATCATGAAAAAATGCTAACATAGTAAAATAAATGGAAGTTGAAAGGTCAGGGAGATTGCTTTTATTCTTAATATAATTAATCGTCATGCTTTATCTTTTTAAAGTATGTATCAATTTGAAAAATATTAAAATTCAATTAAAATGGCTTAAAATAGGACCATCCTTATTAGGATGTGGGGAGCATGAATACGATAAAACATGTAGAGTGCTTAGCATAATACAGACATTCAATGAATGATAGTCGTTTTCAATGCTGTTCTTTACACAAACATCATTATAAAAACATTAATGCAGCTCTAAATATAATGAGAAGAATTCTACCTTCCAAGCACATTATGTAGTGTTCATTTGTCTTTGTTCTCTTCCGATTTGCATTGCTACACACACATAACTTAGCAGAGCAAGAGCAATAATGCACATGTATGTTCATGTTTTTGAACATCATGTTAACTAAATTTTTCATGTTTTAATAGCTATTTAGTCAGTGTTTCGCATCCCACTTGGTCATTACGCTACAACTTACTGGTAATTGGGTTATTGTTGGATGTTTCTGTATATATTTTGGACATTATAAATGATGCTGCAATAAAAAATCATTAAATACACAGTTTTTTTAGCTTTTAGATAATTTTCTTCATTTCAATGATCAGATGTGGGACTGCTACTTCAAGTTGTATGACTACATATATTTTTGTATAATGTACTTTCAAAAACACCTGTGACAACAATATTAGTCAGCTCAGCCTGCTACAAAAGAAATGCCACAGGCTGGGTGATTTCAACAACAGACATTTCTTCCTCACAGCTCAGGAGCCTGGGAGTGGGAGACCGAGTGCGAGATGACCGGGTTCTGGTGAGGGCGTCTTTCTGGCTTACAGGGGGCCATCTTCCTGCTGTCTCCCACCCAGAGATGTAGCCGCAGGACCAGTCAGAGTGGTCCTGTCCCGTTCACAAGATGCTGAGTGCTTTTCAGAGACAGCTGGCCAAGTGCAGAGGAGAGAACTTTGACCTCCAGCTGTAGCCGGAACTAAAGTCTCCCATCCCCTCCCAAACACAAGGACCCAAAGGACCAGAACATCACCTAAACTTAAACACCCGGCACTTTCAGATCTCCCGAGAAGATCTGTAGGGATGCTCCTTACCACAAATGGCCACGCTCCAAGACCCTCCAATGAAACCGCCTCTCCACCACTTCCCCCGACCTGTTTCCCCTAAACCCTCAAAAAGCCACACCTGACCTCGGATTGGGGAGGCTGGATTGCTCCAGTGCAAGCTGTACAATCAACACCATTTTCTTCCGCTGTGTCCTGGTGTCCGCACAGCTATCTACCTGCAACAGCGAGTGGACACACGCTTGTCTCTGTGACAGTGAGGTGAGAGAGCTCTTCCCTCTGCTGTCATTTCTCAAAGGGTACAGATTCCTTTCATGAGGGCTCCCCCCTGGTGAACTAATCCCTCCAAAGACCCCGCTTCCTGATACCATTAGGGCTTCAATGTAATTTTGGGGACGCAGATATTTTGTCCATAGCAGGAAGGTTCTGAGCAACTTGAAAGAAATAGCAATCTTTCTGCATTCTTTTCTCTCTTTTTTTTAGCGACCCACTTCGGCTTGAAGCTGCGACTTTTGTTTGTCTTGTTATCTGCCAGGTCTGCATTTCATGCTTCTCTCCCCCTGACTGTGTTGTCATTTCACCATCTCTTCTTTCTGGAATTTCACTTTCTATTTGTTTAATGTCACCTCTTCTATGAAGTTTTCCCTGATTAGCACTCCCTGATCAGCTTCTGCAGAATCACGATTCAACCCTTAGGACATTTTTCAGGTAAACCTTTTCTATCTTTTTCTGTTCTATTTGTCGTTTAAATTAAACTTATTGTGGAGGCGATGGCTACAAGTGTATAATTCTATAACATACATGTATATCTATAGCATGTTGCATTGCGTTTACTACCTGAAGTCAGCCATTCATTCGTCACTTCACCAAAGATTCGACCCCTTTTGTTGTGTTTTGATTATTATGTCTCTATTTTCCCAGATAGACTAAGAGTTCTCTGGAGGCACAGAACTGCACCTAATTAATCTTGTTATGCTATCCTTGTGACTCACAATAAATAAGTATTGATTTATTGATTAAAAATAAATAACATCGCTTTATTCATCTCGCTGGCCTATTTGAAAAGCATGAATAAGTGGAGACTGTGTGTGTGTGTGTTTATGGGTGACTTTTTTTGTAAGGAAAAGAGCTGGAAAGAGAATTTTCTAGGACATTGTATTTCAGTTCACTTCATTTCCATGGAGGATGACAAAAAGTCAATTTCAATTCAACATGGATCGATGCGCTGCAGATCTAATTTTAGTGGTCCCCGAGTTTTCCACCTTCCGCCCCCAACTGTGAAGTCTAGTTTCCTGGATGTCCTTCTCCCCCTGCTCCAGTTAGAGCCGGGATGTGGTGCATCTGTTTGGGGCTAGTTCGTGCCTCTGCGGTGTGAGGGGTGTTGAGACCATTCTCTCTGTCTCAGTCTGACTCTCCAGTATGGGATGCAGGAACCAATTCCACCCGGGAACCTCAGCTTGACTTCCTTCTGTCCCCTCTGTTTCTGACATCTTAACAGCTGTCCCCTCCCACCCATCCCCTCCAGGCATTTTCCGGTTTCAGAGGGACACCCAGACCTCGGGCGTCCTCCGGGGAAGCAGGATGGGGTAAGGAGAAGAAGTTGGCCCAGGGAAAAAGAAATCTAAAACGAGAGACCTGCCCCCAGGGAGTCTCAATGCGAATGGAAACAGCGCGCAGGCGAGCCCTCAGCTCCCTTGATTTCTTGGCTGAAGCTGAGAACAGGGTACCCCTCCAGGACTCCCTGGACATTTTCTGGAGGCTCGGACCCCTCAGAAGTAAAATCAGGGTGCTCCTTTTAGGCTCCAATGTGAAATCCTGCCATTTCAAGATTTGCATCTTAGATGCATGTGTATTAAAAAGAAAGTTTAAGTTTAAAGTTTGAGACCAAGGCAGTGGGTGGATCAGAAAGAACACAGGCTAGAGAACTCCAAAGATTGGGTGTGAATGGGGACTCGGCTCTGCTCCCCACAGGTTGTGGAACCTTCAGGAGGCCTTGTGAACTCTCAGGCAAAGCCAGTAACAGATCCTGCTCAGAAGGTCACGCAGGGTGTTCTGTGCCTTAAAAGGGGGAGCAGGGATGAGGGAGAGATGCCCTGGGAAAGCAGGACCATGTAACCCACGCCCACCCGGGATTCTTGGCCTCCACTGTCCGCTCCTCTCCATCAGCCTGGAGAGCGGGCCTCCGTGTCAGGGTGTGTGCACAGCGTCTGGTGTGGCAGCCAGGACAGCTGGGCCCTCCGTAAACACTCTGGTAGAGGCTACTGTGCCGGTGCCAACCGCCCAAATGGGCCACAGACAAGCTCAGGGCCTCCGCAGCGCTTGGTGCCATTTGGAAAACCTACCCCTTCCATTTCAGGACGCGGGCCATCCTGATGGCGGTTTCTGGAAGAATGGCACTGTGGGGGGAAATATGAAATATGCAGCACCTCATCTCTCCGAACGCCACTTGGCCGTCACGCCCTGTCATCCCTGCGGCGTGGGCCGGGCAGGCAGCTGTGACTGTCACCGGGAAGCTGAGAGCTGGAGAGGCCGCCTCGTGTTGTTTTCCTTCTCCTCTCTATCAACCAGCATAGCAATCGGATGAAGGTGAACCCTGGCCAAAGCATGGCTGTGAGTCACAGAAATACATTGTCTGTAAATAAATTAAAGAACTCTTGCCTGCCCCAAGTGAACGGGCCTTATTCTGAGGCCACTGGCCGGTGGGGCTATAGATCGATTGGGGGGCTTCTCCCCTACCCCCCACAAACACAAACTTAGTGTACAAACCTGGAAGCTTTGATACACACAGAGAAAACGCGACCCAAGTCATAAAAAACAGTGTGGCTCTGGCTGGATAGCTCAGTTGACTGGAGTGTCCTTCCAGTTCACCGAAGTTGTGGGTTGGATCCCAGGTTTGGGCACATGCAAGAATCAACAAGTGAGCCGAAACTGGTTTGGCTCAGGGTAGAGCGTCGGCTTGCGGACTGAAAGGTCCCAGGTTTGATTCTGGTCAAGGGCATGTACCTTGGTTGTGGGCACATCCCCTGTAGAGGGCGTGCAGGAGGCAGCTGATCGATGTCTCTCTCTCATCAATGTTTCTAACTCTCTATTCCTCTCCCTTCCTCTCTGTAAAAAATCAATAAAATATATTTTTTTTAAAAAGAATTAACCAATAAATGCATAAACAAGTGGAACAACCAATCCATGTTTCCATCTCTCTGTTCCTTCCTTTCTCTCTCTCTTTCTCAAATCAATGGCTTAAATTTTTTTTTAAGAAAGCAAATTGTCTGCTACAATTTCCTTAATATAGAAGGTCTGAACAATATTTATTCATTTCATAATGTACAATAGTGGGGAAGTACTTTGCACACTTTAAAATCAGCTGCGCGCGTAAATTCTATTTTTTGCACTTCCTGACTGTGGCCCCTTAAGAAAGCCATAGCATCCCGGAAACATCATCTCTAAAATGCTGGGTGTCTGCTTTCTTCCTTCCTTTGTGAAAGGATGAACTTTGAACAGCAGATGGTTGAGTCCACATGGTATTATGTGAGAACATGGAGAATGAGGAATGGCTTACGATACTAAATAGCAAGCAAAGACCCTGTAATAATAAAAGTGTGTGAGTGTGTGTGTGTGTGTGTGTGTGTACATACACCTGTACATGTCAGGGATTGGGGATGAGGGGGAGATAAAATTTGACCTGCAGATTAATGTAATGAGGATTATAAATGAAATAAATGAGGAATAACTCAATGATGGGAAGTATTTGTAGGCCTCAAAAATACAGCCATAATTTGTGAACATGTAGCGAGGACTATTCCACATGGATTCTTAAGAAATTAATTATTTCTAGGTCAGGGTTGTGTGGAGAGGAAACATACTTTTAAATGCAACAGAGCCTTGGAAAGTTTTGTAGAGTACAGTTTTAGAAAAATATCAGTTGTATACAGCAAGCAGAAAAATCAACAGGATTTGTACTTTTGCTCAACAACAGTAAAATAAAATAAAGCACATTTCAATATATGTTGACTTGGTGCCAGATACCATTATGAGAACTGTACTCTCTCATGTAATTCTCTCCACAGTCATGTGAGGTAGGGCGGTACAAACATGATGAAAATGAGGCCTGTAGTAGGTGAGTCACTTACTAAGACACCTTGCAGACCAGGTCCAGAGCCAGTATTTGGACCCAAGCTTTCCAAGTCCATGACCTGTGCATCACTCCACTGCGCCCATGCCCTCTCCATTCTGTGCCTGAGCACTGCTCAATGGACCACGTTGCAATAAGGAAATGGCTATGCATTGAATTGTGTCTCCCTGAGATTAAAATGCACGTGCGTGAGTGTGTGTGTGTGTGTGTGTGTTTTGTTTTGTTGAAATATGCTTTTATTGATTTCAGAGAGAGGAAAAGAGAGGGAGAGGGAGAGACAGAAACATCCATGATGAGAGAGAATCATTGAAATGCTGCCTCCTGTACACCTCCTACGGGGAATGTAGCTCACAACCCGGGCATGTGCCCTGAACCAGAATCAAACTGTGACCTCCTGGTTCATGTGTCGATGCCCAGTCACTGAGCCACATCAGCGGGGCCAGATTAAACTATTGAAACCTTAATCCCCAGGACCTCAGAATGTGACCTTATTTTGTGTCTGTGTTTGTGTGTCTTGCAGTTTTCTTCTTGTGGTTGATTTCACGATTAATAGCATGATGGTCAGAGACAATTCCAATCTTCTTAAGTGTATTGAGACTTGTTTTGTGTTCTAACATGTGATCTAGCCTAGAAAATATTCCATGAGAATGTGACCCTATATGGAGAGAGGGTCTTCCTAGAGGTGATCAGGTAAAAATGAGATCATCAGGGTGAGCCCTGATCCAATGTGACGGTGTGCTTCTCAGATGGAGAAATGCAGAGACTAACACAGATCCGAGGAGAAGGCCATGCAAAGGTGAAGGGAGAAATTAATGCTCTACAGGGAACGCCCAGTTGGCCAGCCCAGCACCAGGAGCTGGGGAGTGAGTGGCACAGACCCTCTCTGACAGCCTCCCTTTCTAATGCCGTGACCCCGCAATACAGTTCCTCATGCTGCGGTGACCCCAAACCAAAAAATAATTTTGGTGGCTACTTCAAAACTATAATTTTTTCTACAGTTATGATTCAGAATGTAAATACCTGATATGCATTATGTATTTTCCGATGGCTTTAGGCGACCCCTGTGTTTTGGTCATTCAACCCCAGCAGGGGTCATGACCCACAGGTTGAGAACCACTGCTCCAAAGGAGCCAAAGAAAACACCCCCTTGAGATGCATTTATATTCTATTCCTTCCATGGCACAGAACTCTACCTCTGAGAGCAGTTTTGCCAAAAGAGCTGAGAGGTGGCGGCTGCAAAAACAACTACTTTTGTGAAAATAAGAGAAAAGAAAATGAAATTTCAGGTCAATGGGCGTGTATTTCACCGAAATACAGATTTCTCCTTGGCTTTCGTTGCTGTCGTTTACCTGATCACACTGCCACTGTGATTGAGTCCAGAATTAGAAGGAAAAGCAAAGCCGCTCCATGCAGACACCCGGCCACTGGAATCGGCCTTTGAATAAACCCACGGCCGCCTGGGCTGGAAGGGCGGGCGGCTGGCCCAGCGACCCTCCTCCTCTTGCTTATCTATAAATTATACATATAGCGTGCCCGCGTGACAGGGCATTTCTGCAGGTGAGCGCGCCCGGAGATGCCTTTGACACTTGAATAAACTGCTTTTGATCGGCTCCGGATCCTGCGCTGCCGAGGAAGGGGACCGGGGAGAGATGGAGAGATGCTTCTCTGATCAGGCAAAGCGGAGGGACGAGAGCGGTGCTATCTCTCTAATTACGAGCAGCCAGAGCAGGAGGACGATCACAGAGGGACAGCCGGGTGAATGCGGCTGTTCAGCCACTTCTGAGGAAGGAATTGCACGGGGCCTTTGTTGCCAGCCGCGCCCGGCCCTCGGGAGAATGGGAAGCAGGCGAGGCGGGCAGGCCAGGATGGCGAACAGGAGCAGACACTGTTCTCAGAGCGCTGAGCAATAGTATGAACCGTGTTACACTGGGGAACTGTGGTCAAACACCATTTGGTGCCCAAAATGCGCTTTTAAATGGACTAAGGGATGTTGTTAATGACAGCGATACCAGTGTCATTAATCTGGCTGTGAATCATAGGCAAGGCGCAAAGAGAGGGCCCACTGTTACAGGGGTGTCATTGAAGCAGCTCTGCCAGGAGGCTGCCACTTCACAGTCTTCAGGGTCCGGACAAGGGGAGATGCCCAGGGAAGGTGGGGTGCGCTCTTGCCTGTCAGTCACACCTGGGAACAGGTCACTTGCTAGAATGGGCATGGCCACCGCAAGTGCGCAGAGATTTGGGATACTTAATCCCCTAAACCAGTGGTCAGCAAACTGCGGTTCGCGAGCCGCGGTTTGCCTCTCTGTGGACTCATGAGCTTGCTGACCACGTGCCTGAGCAAAGGAGCTCTCGGTCTAGTTGCTGCTGAGGCCTCGTGCTGTCTTGGTTCCTCATGCGCTTTGGACGCTAGTTGCAGGGGAGGGCGCTATTCTGGCTCTCCTGCGTTTGCCCACATGACCTATGACCCACACACGATGGACTCATGGACCGCAATGGGCCTGATGCTGGACTGGAGCTGGCCGTGACATGGAATGGAAACTGTGGACACTGGCTTTGCTTCTAGCTTTACTGAGCCCCCAGCTACCCTTCTATATCTCAATGGGACTTTGGAGGCCCAAGGATGGAATTCCATACAAGAAAAATAACTCATCCTCAGGTGGGAATCTCAGAATTTTTTTTTTCTCGAGAGAAAGTAAGAATCTCAACCCCAGCATCCAGTGGGGAAGAGGACAACCAATTCCTAAACAATAGCACCTAGCATGAAGTAAGCTGATACAGTGGTACCTCGAGATACGAGTTTAATTCGTTCCGTAATCTTGAGGCGTGGGAAACTATGAGAGGCTAGAGTCGCAGTAAACTGGTGGGTCATGTGCAGCCAGCCCATCTGTGCGATTACTCGTATCTCAACTGTTATTCGTATTTCAAAGCAAAAATAGCTCATATCTCAAAAATCTCGTATGTTAGGGCACTCGTATCTCGAGGTACCACTGTACTTGTGATGACAATGGAGAAAGAAAAGGTCATGACGGTCAGCATCTAAGAGATACTGGGTGTGAATGAAACATCTCTCTTGCACACCAGCCTCAGCCTTTTCAATGACCTTGGGAAGGTCGCTGTCACACGGGTGACCCTCCTTCCCACCTGGCAGAGGGCAGAAAGAGCTGCTGGCGGCTCTCAGGGAGGCAGCATCGGAGGGAACGCCTGGCATGGCCACACTCTGCCTGCCAGCCGCCACCCAGACGGGGCTCTCCTCCGACTCTTTATATGATCAATAAACAAGAAGAAATAGCCCATTATCCTCCATGCGCCGGGAGAGCGGAGAATGCTTTATTACATTTACCTGCTTCTCCTCTCATTATGTTTTCCTTCTGCAATGGCCACTGAGCTGTGTAACTACCGGTGGTTATGGGACAGACAATAAAGCTTATTAGCGTAATAGCCCTTGAGGAGCGGCAGGAGAGGCAGGTCCGGCAGGAAGTGCTCCCACAGAATGCCCGCATTTTCACTGCGAAATTAGGCCACTGGAGGAGGGAGGGGGCCTGCGTTTGTTTTGATTGACACCGTATTTTTAGCTCCAAGCCCAGAAGAAATTTGATAGAGGAATGATTGATTTCAATGTGCCACGGGGCTAAGAGAAAGATGTTTGGCACTTTCGAGAGGGGAAAAAAATAACAAAAAAAACAATCAAGATGCTATTTCTAAATATCATTGTCCTGCAGGAGACCGGGGCTTGTCTTGTTGGTGACACAGGAGTCACACGAGTGATGGGACTTTCGGAACTGCCAGGAAGAAAACATTCATATTTCCAAAGCCACTCTTATATGCCAGGCCAGCCAGACCCTGGGACCGGCGAGATAAAAATAATCGCAGCCATTATGCGCATTGTGGTAATTGCTCGAGCAGAGGGAGTGCAGAGGGAGGAGATGCCTAAGAGAGGAATTTCCAGCCCCAGGTTCCAGGCTAAAAATTCACCAGAAGTTCCACCGGTGAAATTCAGATGGTGGACGTGGCAATCAATAGCTGGTAAGGATATTATTCTGCAAACTTGGGTTTTGGGAAAATTGATGATTGCTATTTTTTTTTTTTTCTAAAATCAAGCAAAATTTGATACCAAGCACCTTCCTTGCTGGGCTGATGGGAAATTTTTTTTTAAATATATTTTATTGATTTTTCACAAAGAGAAGGTAGAGGGATAGAAAGTTAGAAACATCGATGAGAAAGAGACATCAGTCAGTCACCTCCTGCATGCCCCCTGCTGGGGATGTGCCTGCAACCAATGTACGTACCCTTGACCGGAATCGAACCTGGGACCTTTCATTCTGCAGTCTGACACTCTATCCACTAAGCCAAACCCATCTTGGCTGGGCTGATGGGAAATTTAATGGTAGTCATCTGGTCAACTCCTCACTGGGCAATATGAGACATAGAGGGAACTAGATGCTGGGGAAGGGTCTCTGTGTCCTTGAATCTTTGGTCCATGAAGGTCGCTACAAGATATGCGCCATTGTCCAAGGCCTGAACATCTTTTCCAAGTTATGTCTCTGCAGCTCTGTGCCAAGTCTGGGCGCTGGGCTCTTTCCTGAGGCTGGGAGCCTGCTGCCCGGTGCCCAGCTTCCCTCGTGTGAATGGTCACCATGGCCCTCTAAAGTCTCCGTGTTCCTCCAAGGTCTGCTTCTCAAGGGTCCATAGACCTCTGTTCACCTTCAGGTTTGTACGCCTTTTCATCTGCAGAAGCAACCTTTTCTGCAATTGACATCTTGCATATGGCATGTTGTGCACACGTTCAAGGCTTCTCTAGGGTTCATGTCTCTGTGGACACTTGATGGGTCCATCCTATCCACATCTCCATTGTTACCTGATGCGACTGTAATGGTCTCAAAGGCAGCGGCAGGGACCCACCATTCTTCAAACAGTGAGGATTCCTCCTTTCTCCCACTTCTTTGACCATAGTGGGAAAGATCAGAATTTGATGTATGTGAAGTGTTTTCTCAGGGAGCGTGTGCTTTTATTCCCTATTCACAGAAAGGTTCTACATCTCGTTCATATGCTTACTTAGTGACTGTTAAAGTGTCTTTTTCATAAATTGTCTACTTGTATTTTGTACCTATTTTCCCTACATTTAACTACAGTAAGAGTTTTACTTTATTGCAGAAAACTAATCATTTGATAATTATATGTGCTGTCAATTTCTTCTCTCAGTCTTAAACTATCTTGATTTTAAAGTAAGCAAGTTATTGTTTGCATTTTTTCTGTTTTTATTTTTAATAAATCTGTCCTACCCCAAGGCCTTAAAGAGTTTCTCCTGCAGGTTCT
>PVJN01007761.1:0-68933 GCA_004026805.1 Lasiurus borealis
GGCTGTCGAGTCAGGGGAACCCCATCCAGCAGTCCCCCACCATCTCCTGAAGTACAGCTGTCCCTCAACAAACACTCCCTGTATAACCCTCCGCTGTTCTCTCTAGCTGCTCCAGGACAAGGCTTGGGACACGTCCGTCTATTCCCCCGCCATTTTTTCTCATCTTGTTTTTGTTTTTAATTTTAATTTTTTTTTAGAAACAGAGATGTTGCAAGTTTTCACAATTGCCAAAATTTAATATAAATCAGAACAGGTGCGTTAGTTGCAGGGTTCTATTTAGTCTTCATTTGTATGTTCTTTAAGGACAGAACCTATTTCATTAATCATATATTAAGAGATTACCTACCTTGACTCAATTCAGTAAGTTATTTTTCCACATTATTTGAAATTTCTAAGCAAGCACAGGAAGTATTGGAGGAAATAAGAATCAACATCTGCCGAGACTGGTTTGGCTCAGTGGATAGAGCGTCGGCTTGCGGACTGAAAGGTCCTGGGTTCGATTCCAGTTGGGGGCATGTACCTTGCTTGCGGGCACATCTCCACTGTGGGGCATGCAGGAGGCCGCTGATCGATGTTTCTCTCTCATTGATGTTTCTGACTTTCTATCTCTCTCCCTTCCTCTCTGTAAAAAATCAATAAAATATATTTAAAAAAAAGAAAAAAAGGATCAACATCTGTCTTTGAATATTGGCAGAAGAGCTAACACCTGTTCAAATAAACATCTTCAGAAGTGCCTTCTGACCTTAATTTGTGAAAACTTGATCCTCCAGAGTCTGTTTGTTGATAACTATGCTTGGTTGTGTGTGAAATGAACTGGACTGTTGATGTCCTTCTGTCCTCAGGTCTGGCGGGAGTTTCCTGACCGGTTGGTGGGTTACCCAGGTCGCCTGCATCTCTGGGACCATGAGATGAGTAAGTGGAAGTATGAGTCCGAGTGGACCAATGAGGTGTCCATGGTGCTTACGGGAGCAGCTTTTTATCACAAGGTAAGGTGTGGGCAGGCTTGGGGCAGGTGGGTCTGAGTTGACAAAGCAGAGTATGATACTGGTTTTATTTGGCCCAATTTAATTTTTGCTGAGTTTATGAATAATGTTCTACTCAGAGATCTTAGAAAGGCCATGTTGTATGATACTTTTTAAAGAATATAGTTATTATTTTTCTACTTGTGAAATAATAAATGCTTATAATAGGAAATGTGAAAAATTCAGAACAAAATTTATTACATAAGAAAAGTCTCTTATATATCACTTAGAACCATTATTTTTGTTTAGATGTTTTTCCACTTTACCTTTTATTTACTTATGCATATATATACACATATTGTTACAAATATTTGTATGAGTCTGCTATTTTCCTGTATTATATTGTGAGCATTTTCTGATGCCATTAACATTCCTCCATAATTTTTTTCTGAACAGAGTTGCTAATATACCATTATATTGGTTTCCATAAATTATGTGTAACTATTATTCTGTCATTGATTATTTAGATTGTTTCTAACTTTTTTTGCTATTTTAAATAATGTTTAATATCTAATGTCTAATGTTTAATATCCATTTTCATTTATACTTTTGAGCATTATGATAGATTCTATCACAGGGACTAAACATTTTGTGAAGATTTTGATATATATTTTTGTCTATTGTTTTCAGTATCATTTGTGTCAATAGACACTCCCACCAGCAAAATATAAAACTATCTTACCATAGCCTCCCTTGCATGAAATGCCCATGAAAATGGATCTGTTTTTCAACTGATTTGATTACTAGTGAGATTGAAATTCCTTTTATTTATGAGCCTTTTGTATTTCCCTTGTCTGAGAATTATTACTTCATGTTTTTGACTGTTAATTAGGGAGTGTTTGAAGGGTATGTGTTGGACTTCAGAATATTCGGTTTGGTAATAGAGAGTTCTCTGGAAGTGTATGGCTTAATTAAATAGTAACAACTTGTCCATTGTCAGCAGTGGCGTGAGGCATGATGCAGGAGCGAGGTCTGTTCAGCCTGGCGCAGGTAGATAGCTCAGCCGTGTCTGCACTGATTGCTGTCGTTATCTTGGCACTGCTGCCCTCGTAGTTTTCAGCGCTCCAGGCCCAGAAATGGGTTTTTTTGTTCTTATTAACAGATAATAAATAATTTTTTATAATTTGGGAGGTTTGTGTCAGTAGATTGCACATACTTTTATTTTTGGCTGTGAATGTCTGTACTATTTCATATGTAGGTAGATTACGGTGGTTTCAGAATTGCCTCATTTTTGTTTTACTGTAAAAAGCATATACCTTTGCAGCCCACTTTAATTTATCTCTGTTTCCCTTTGCATTCTATGGGAAGAACAGAGAAAACAGGATTGGGCATTGTGACTCCAGGGAAGGATTTAATAAAGATGAATGTATAGTGTGTCTCTGAACAATATTTATAAAACACTTAATCAGTCCGAATCCTACAAGGACTTTATGTTGTACCTCTCCTCTGCTCTCAATGGGTGGGTTTGAAAGGAAGGACAATACTAAAGCTTTTGGTCACCGGGCCAGCTGCATCCTAATACCTCCTTTGCCCTTTCTGTGGCTACAGCCTTGTGATTAACCTTATGAGAGAAAGCTGTCCCCAGGCCTGACGGAGTTGCACTTTATGTATCAGCCGGAGGGAACTGCTCTTTGAATGTTTCTTCTTTTTGTTTCTTCACCTGATAGTATTTCAATTACCTGTATACCTACAAAATGCCCGGGGACATCAAGAACTGGGTGGACGCCCATATGAACTGTGAAGACATTGCCATGAATTTCCTGGTGGCTAATGTCACGGGGAAAGCTGTCATCAAGGTAGGAGGCGTCCTGGTCCAGCTCCGCTGCTGACTCACTCTGTGATCTTGAGCAGGTCTCTTTTCCCTGAGCCTGGGAAGTGCTCCTCACTGCATGAGATGAAGTGTTGGACTAGAGCAGTGGTTCTCAACCTTCCTAACGCCGCGACCCTTTAGTACAGTTCCTCATGTGGTGGTGACCCCCAGCCATAAAATTATTTTTGTCGCCACTTCATAACTGTAATTTTGCCACTGTTGTGAATAGTAATGTAAATATCTGATATGCAGGATGTCTTAGGCGACCCCCGTGAAAGGGTTATTTGACCCCCAAAGGGGTCGTGACCCACAGGTTGAGAACCGCTGGACTAGATGAACTTGGAGCTCCCTTTTCGCTCTTTAAGATTCTGTGATTAACATTGGCACATCGTAATGTTGAAGGATAGGCTTTGGCAATTTAAACATACTTTCTTTTTTTATGCAGTTTCTTTGGTTACTGGTTTTAAACTTCAGTATCAGAGGTAAAGGCTGTGATGGTCCATCTACAAATCATGTTTTTTTAAAAAAATAAATTTAATCTCAAAGCCGATTTGAAATTTAGTTCTGTTAGGTAAAAGCTACAGTTTATGTCTTTCTTAAGTAGCCAGTCTTTTTTTATATAGACATTGAAAAGATAGTACACTTTGTAAATTATAACTATAGTTTCCCTAAATGATGTTTGTAAATATTGATTACTGAATGTTAAAAATTACCTTTCCTATAATATGTTGATATATTAATTACATTATAGCTATTATTAATTGATATACTAATATATCAATTAACATATTATATCTATTATATTAGATTGATATCTATTCTTGAAATGTAGGTTTTTCTCAAATTAGATTCCTGGATATGTAGAGAGCACACACTTTTTTATATAAGTGGAGTTATCTCAACCTTCTTTCATTCTGGGTCAGAATTCTGTGTGTGACAGTGGGCACTACTGTGAGGCCAGATTCCTGACCCTGGAATCTCCCAGTACTGGGAGCTTGTATTGGAAATATAGTGGGACATTCCGGCCCACTCATACTATTAATGGATGAGAGAAGCCAAGTTGAACCACAGTGACTAGGAAAGAGGAAGGGTCACTGCTGGCCTCCAAACCCTGCAGTCCTCATTCTCTCTCCCAGCTCTCTAAATAACTCCATGGACAGCTCACTGCAAGGAAAGTGAAAGAGTATGTATTGTGAAATTCATTTTAAATTGAAGTTTATCTCCTAATCTGCTTTTGACAAGATGTTTTGGCTGTGCCTGCTTACTCTGGAAGTAATAACTGGTGCCTATACCTCTTAACCTGACCTAGTTAGTCATCTAATTCCCCACTCAGTCCCTCTGCTGTTTACTTATCTTCACTAGGTTAGGATAGCAGCTTCCCGAGTGTGCTGGAAAAGCACCGGAAGTTTAAGGTTTGGGAGGGTAAGGCAGAATCGGGGAAAAGGATAAAGAGGCTGAGGGACCATTGGATTGTTTTTTTCTGGTCCAAGGGAATTGCAAAATAACCTGGCATCTTCAAGAGCCTTGTGCAGCTCAGAGCATCTGCCATGAGCTGGAAGGAGGAGAAAGCGCGCCTGTTGGAACTAAGGTTACGGTGAAAGTTATGGGAAGCTGTATTTCATCGCCCTTATGGCTGCAAGAACAAATGGTGTTTATACAAGGACCTTGGCAGTGAGAAAACAGTCATTAAACAGGAATTAAGGAGCTTGTCATCACCACTTCTTTCCAGCTACAGAAGGCGAAAGCCCTCCAAGCCTTTTTTATTGGGCCCTTGTGAGTTTGCCGTTGGCCGAGCCCAGACAGGATTGAACGGAGAAATGGCGAGGTGTGTGCATGTGTGTATGGAGGGAACAGGCATCTCCGCTTACCGAACAGAAGCATGCAGAGTGGTGTCACAAGCATGGTTTTATTGTCCCGGGCGCTGACAGCCGGGTATGTTTGTGTTCATCTGGTAGGTAACACCGCGGAAGAAATTCAAGTGTCCAGAGTGCACAGCCATTGATGGGCTTTCTCTGGACCAGACGCACATGGTGGAGAGGTGAGTGAGCCTCTTACCAAGAGTCTGCCCTGGCCCCCTGATCCCCATTTCCTGCCTTGGGGCTGTTTATGGGACTTTTTGGGAAATATAAGGACAGCAGCTGGTAGCCATAGTCACCTCCTTTTGCACTGTGGGAGTTGGGTTAGTTCAAGCCCAGGTCACCCAAAGAATTAATTTGGAATGCTACTTACTCAATTTGTAATGGCTGGAAGGGTCTTAAAAATATTGCTGGCCTTAAGCTCCAGAAGCCAGGTTCTCCATTTAGACTAAGCAGTTAACCATCCACAGTCATTTGAGTGGAAGGTAGTTAATTTTAAGGAAATACTGGATTGTTTTTCAGGGTAATACCTCCATGTTACAGTAGAAGTCTGATCAGAAAGCATTAAACCAAACCCACCAGGGACACATTACCTGTGCTGATACTACCAACAACAGAACTGAGAGCACAGCTCTACATTAGAGAACGGGAGAGGGCAGCTCTAAAATACGCCTTTAGTTCGATGCAGTCAGTTCCTCAACAAGCACAGCTTTGTGCGACTGTAACACCAGGCCTTGTAGTGCATATAAAACAAGTGGAGACTGTTATAATCTTACAGTAAACCTAGTAGTTCTCACTTGTAACCCAAAGTACTCAAGCTTCAAGTCTCGTGAATCAAATCCAGTTCTTCCAAAAGGCAGCATGCTCTGGCATCCATAGCACTGTTGTGGGACCACAATTCCCTGGGAGAAGCTACAGTAGGACAATGAGATATCTAGTTTAAGTTTCCGCAGGTCTCATGCTTCTACTTGCAACATTCATTTCTGAAATCTGTCGGCCATATTAGCATCCTTCAAGCTTGGAGGATTTTTCTGTATAGACCAGTGTTTCTCTTCAGTTGGCTTGGATTCTTTTATATAATTCTTTGCTCCTTCCTCTTATTCTCTAAATAGTCTCTCTGTCTCTTTCATATATAAATATCTTATCCAAATGACAGGACTTTTATCAACTGTTAATACATTATTGTGATTTTGGAAATATCTGTCACTGTCAAAGGCAGTGACATTAACTGTCATAGCTCATTTGGAAGAGAGACCCCAATTATAGTTCTATTTGGAGTATATGAAATTGTTCCTTTAAACCTACCACTATTCTCTGTGTCTCAGAGAACTTACAGCATTAAGCAATTGGATGTTGATAGGGTTAAGTTAAAATGATGGGGTTAAATGGTCCAAGAAATGAATTGTAGAGACAAAAGTTGATCTGATAATGGCCTTGAAGCATGTGTTAAGGCTAAACATCTCTCTTCTAGCACCACTGAGATCATTGCAAAGCAACTTAAAATGCAATGAGAGAGATTTAAGTTGGATGTACTCATTACAATACACTGAAGAAAGTAAGTAAGGGAGATGTATGTGGAGGCTTCCAATCAGAAAAAGGCTTTTGAAAGTAGAAAAGGCAACTTCCCAGATATTGTTAGGCTTAAGTCAAATTATATGGGACTTTACAATTAACAACAACAAATGTGTATGAGCGTGCGCACAGACACACACACACACATACACACACACACACATCAAAGTTAATCTAAAATTATATGGAATAAGTAACATAAGGGAGGTTCAAAATGTTATAATTGAGCCCAGGCTTGTATGTTCAGTGGTTAGAGCCGTGACGGCAAACAGTGGCTCACAAACCGCATGTGGTTCTTTGGCCCCTTGAGTGTGGCTCTTCAGCAAAATACCACGGCCTGGGTGAGTCTGTTTTGAAGAATTGGCGTTAGAAGATGTTTAAGTTTAAAGAATTTGGCTCTCAAAAGAAATTTCAATCGTTGTACTGTTGATATTTGGCTCTGTAGACTAATGAGTTTGCTGACCACTGGGTTAGAATATTGGCCCACCAAAAGTTGCAGGTTCAATTCCCAGTTGGGATGTGTTCAGGAGGCAAACAATTGATGTGTCTGTTTCGAATCGATGCTTCTCTCTCTCTCCTCAACCCTCCTTCCCTTTCACTTTCTCCAAAAATCAATGGGAAAAATATCTTTAGGTTGAGATAAAAAAAAAAAGTTATAATTGATCAGAGGAAAGAGAAGTGACATCTTACTAGGTCAATTATTAGGAATAATTTTGTAAAAGAGATGGCATTTGAAGTGAATTTTCAAAGACTACAAGGATCCCAAACAGAGAAGCGCTGGGCAAGAGAGGATTCCAGGCAGGGGAACTGTGTAACCAAGTGTCAAGGTATATTTGACCAGCAATTAAGTTCATTCTAATGTCAGCTGTACTTCAGGCATTCAAATAGTTCATGAGGGAATTTTAGCCTTTATAGAAGTCCAGATAATTAGGGAAAAAAGATAGGATTAGAATATCACTATTATACAAACTCTGGAAAATAGATCTAGGCAATGATTGTCAGTGGCTGCTAACAACAAAATTACACATGACAATTACCCATTTTGTGTCTCCTGATAAATGTTCACCTCTCAAGTATTCTTATTCCCAGATCAAAACTGATGAAGACTCTAAATTTAGCTACTGACAGACAAGACATACAAGGGACAGATGAACATATCAGAGGACACCATGGGATGCAGTCAGCGAAGTCCACATGTGGGGACAGGGTGAACAACTCAGTTTCTTCAACCAGTGACTAGCCGGAGTAAAATAAGAGGAGGGTGATCTACAGGCTAGATCAGCCAATGGCAACCTGTGGAACTGATTTGGATCCTGAATCAAATTGTAGGAGAAATAAAATTATGAGTTAACTTAGGAGGAAGAAGTTGACTTTGGAGCATCAAGTTCTGGCCTGTTAGTTCCAAACTGCCTTGAATCCTCAATTAAGGAGCCTGGATGTTTCTCTCCAGACTCTGGTAAGCCATAGAAGTGTTTTGAACAGGGGAGTAGATTTTTATTTTTTTTATATTCCTAGTCTGTTCTTTACATTCAAAAAGGTAATAGCTTGATATAAGAATGGTTTTGAGATTAACTTGGAAGTAGTGCATAGGATAGAATGAAATAAAGGGATTGAAGGAAGAACAGTCAGAAGGCTTGAACTAAATTGAGTGTGGGAAGGAAAGAAGGAATTAAATTGCAAGAGATCTCCTCCTCCCCACCCCCGCTCCACCCCAAGAGACAAAGAGAAATATACTAGAATTTATTTCTAGTTATATAAGTGTGAGAAGTTATGGAGAAGGAGTTGAGAAAGATAACTTCTGGATTTCCAGTCCGGAAGAGTGTAAATAATATAGTTAGGAGAATGGGGTGAGTAGTCGCACCTTTAACTGTATGATCATGAGGACAGGAAGAGATCTGAATCATGCCGAAGTTGGAGAGAAGTAAGGTATGTGATTTGGGGCTTTTGTCCTCTCTGGGTGCAGGTGTAGATTATGGGGCGGGCAGGTGGAAATGTGGAACTAGAACTCTAGAAAGAAAATTAAAACAAAGCTATTTAAAGGCATCTGCCCAGAGATGGCAGTTGACTAGAGAAGGGCCAAGGGCAGAATCTTGAGGAATTCTGACATTTAGGAGAAAGAAAGAATAACCGAAAACGGAGGAGAGGCCAGGAGAGATCTGCAGTGCTCTGAAGCAGGAGAGCAGCAGGGACCATGCAGACCGGAAAGGGCCTTGGAAATGAATGGTCATTGGTGACTTGGAAAAAAATAAAGCCATAGAGTGGTGGGGCCCCAAGGCATAGGGTATGCGCCTGTGGTGAGGAAGTAGAGTGAATCTAGATTACCCTTTTGAGAAATGTGATAGGGAATAAGTCTTGAAATCAGTTAGAAACTGGGAGTAAAACTATTTGGATTAAAGACTAGATCACTGAATTTTAAATAAGGTCCTTAGATAATGAGGGAAGACATGATTTAAGCCTCTTGTGTAAACCAAAAAGGTGGACTGTAGAGTGTTCATTGGTTTTTCTTTTTTGTAATTGTCACATTTTGCACACAATAGTGAAAGGGGTTAACCACTTTGCAAGTTATAAACCTTGTGTCGAGTTTTGTGGTTCAATAAGCTTACTTATTCTATTTTTGGGTTCTAGAATCAGAAATCTCAGTTGCACTACGCAGCATCCATTTCTTCCAGGATCTGCTGTTAACTTCTTTAAGTTGCTCATTTTGACCAAATATTTTCCATGAGGTCAAGGCAAAATGGCAGGCAGGCAGTGTTGATTTAAGGAAAAGAACATAGTATTTTGATTCAGGCCAATCTTTGTTCAGATTATGAGTTTGCCACTTGTTAGCTGTCTGATTTAAAGAAAAACAACTTACCTTATCTGCAGTTCAATCTTTTCACCTCCTAAAATGGGGGTATAAATACAGTGTTCATTCATTTGTTCAACAAATATTTATTGAGCATCTTTGTACCAAGCGCCATATTTCATGCTGGAAGTAAAATAATAACACAAGAAAGCTTGTAGCTCAGTGCCTGGCAGATTCGCTTTCTTCCCCATTTCCCCAGCATTAGTCAGTCCTAAAGGTCCCTGGTTGTTTAGGTAATTGTATGGATTTGAAAGGAAAACAGAACACCATTAGGCCTTATTCTCCTGCCACCCAGATGCTTCCAGACTTCAGAGGTAGACATTGGCAGTTCTTAGCCTGTTTACCTTCAATTAGAAAACTGACCCGGGGGAGCAGTTACCGATGGAGTAGCTGGACACCTGACAGAACAACTCCAGGGCGACCAGCAATAAGCCAAGCCCACCCTTCACCCTAACCAGTTCTCCAAACCAGATGCCCTGAGGAGAAAGGAGGAAGTGTTGTCAGTACCTGGCGGGAGACTTCAGAACCTTTGCCATTCAGAGCGGCCTGCCCCTTCTCCAGGGCAGGCTGTGTGGAGAGAGAGCTACGCACGCAGCCTGAATTAGCCAGGGCAGCTGTCAGCAAGTCGGGCTGGCCGGAGCCCCTGGCCTCTTGCCGCTGGCCCGGCCCTGTTGGCAGATCTAGTTACAGAGGAGACATTGTCCTCAGCGTTGCCCAGGGGGCCGTGGAGCCTCTCTGCTCTGCCAAGAGCCATGCTTCTTGGTTAGTACATGCTCGCTGGTACCTACCCTGGCACCGCTGGGCTCCGCTAGCCAGAGTCTGCAGGCGTAATAGCGGAAAGTGCAGAGCCGGTACACAACTACAGGCAGAACTGCCAAAAGGAAGGCCTTGCAGAGGTTTGTCTTTGCTGCCTTGACCCCATTATTTGAGGAGGGGGAAGCTGTTGTCCGGTGCTCGCTTCCTACCATTTTGTTAAAAATGCTCAGTCATTTTGTCCAATTTCTCCTCAATTTGGGACCTATGACTGCCACAGAAGGGAAGCTCTGTTCCTTTTGAGTCATGATTGAGGATGATGAAGAGTGAAGGCTCTGTTGCTGGTGGAAGCCTGGATTGAAACCGCCACCACTGTGTCCTCATGTCTCACCCGTATCACAAAGTTATAACAACCCTGCCCTGGGAGCATAGAGGGGGCACTTTAAGGAAGTAGTAAGATCATGGATGTCAGTGACTTGGCATGTAACAGGTGCTCAGCAGCTACTCATTTCCGGCTCCTCCCCTGGATCCTAGAATTGTGTTAATAAATGAATTTGTGTCATCTCATCAGTAAGACTTTAGCCTTAGGAGCCGCCATGCCTGGGTTTGGCCCTGTCGCTTACTGGTTACTTGACGTTTGTATGTGTTACTAAGCTTCTTGTGTCCCAGCCTTCCCGATGTGAGATTGGGGATAAGTTAGCACCTGCCCTATAGGGTTGTTGTGAGGATGAAATGGGTTACTACTACTTGAAAGCACTCTTTAAAAAAAAAAAAAATTAAACACACACACACACACACACACACACACACACACACACTAGCATACTAGGTATGCCATTTAATAATAGCAGGTTTTGTAATCAAAGAAAACACAATGATTTCAAGAGAAACATCAAAAATACTTTATTCAAAGTAATGTCCATTGCTAGCTACACATTTCCCCATCTTTCTGGTAATTTGTGGTTACCATCCCAATAAAACTTTTCTTATTTTGAGGCAAACTGCATTCAGAGACCTAATTTTCCACTTCTTTGTACGTTTTGAAGTGCTGCTCGGAAAGTGTGTGTGCCATCGATTGGAACAAGTGGTAATCCGAAGGAGCAAAGTCTAGTGAATACAGCGGGTGGGTTAATACTTCCCAGGCAATAGCTTTTAATGTGTCTTTAACTGGTTTTGAAGTGTGTGATGGTGCATCATCATGAAGCAAAATTACTTTGCCGTGTCTTCTGGCACGTTCTAGTCACTTCACGATCAAAGCGTGGTTCAAATTGATTATTTGTTGTCAGTAATGATCAGTATTAATGGTTTCACCTCGTTTTAGAAGCTCATAATACACCACACCTTCCTGATCCCACCAAATGCATAGCATTGTTTTCTTTCTGAAGCGATTTGGCTTTACAGTCGATATTGATGGTTGACCAGGATCAACCCATGATTTTGTGCATTTAGGATTCTCAGAATAAATCCACTTTCCATTGCCCGTCACAATTTGATGCAAAAAAGACTTATGGGCCATTGAAGCAACATTTTACTGATGACTTCTCAGTTTTCCATTTATCTTTCATTCAGTTGATGTGGCACCCATTTTCCTTCCTTTAAAATCTTGCCCATTGCTTGTAAACAATCAGAAATTGTTTGCTGAGCAACATTTAATCTTTCTGCAAGTTGTTTTTGAGTTTGACACATATCTCCATCCAATAATGCTTGTAATTGTTGGTCTTCAAACTTTTTCGGTTGATCTGGACATTCTTTGTCTTACACATTGAAATCGTTTTTAAAGCATTTAAACCAGCGTTCACAAGTATCTTGAGATGGAGCATGTTCACCATGAGCTTCCTGAAGTATTCAGCAGCACTTTTCTTCAAAATAATGAATTAAACCTTTTCTCAAATGCTCTTTTTTAGCACAAAATTTGACATTTTTAAGTGTAAAAATATCTATGATGTTAACACCTTCAGCAAATTTGACATGTGAAGTTTTGAAGCTTTTTGTCAATACAACAAAATAACATATCAAATTGCATATATATGAGTATATGTGTAACTCTATTGAAAAAAATTCACATTATTAACTGGTACACCTAGTATATATTTGTGATTTCACAGAGGGAGGGAGGGAAGGAGAGAGAGAGAGCGAGAAACATCATTCATGAGAGAGAATCATTGATTGGCTGTCTCCTGCATGCCTCCTACTAAGCACAACACCCGGGCATGTGCCCTGATTGGAAATTGAACTGTGACCTCCTGGTTCATAAGTCGATGCTCACTCACTGAGCCATGCTGGCTGGGCTATGGCACTCTTAACACAGTAAGTATCGGTTGGTGATTGGTGGAGCTGGTGGACACAGTGAAGTTATTAGTCAGAAGAGCTCAAATGTGATAGTAACACATTTTTCTAGAAACATAATGACCAAGTGAAAAGAATTAATAATACCAGGCTTCTTTATTAATTAATTTATTCCTAAAGCTCAGAGTGCTCCAGCAAAAACGTGTTGATGAAAATACTTTGAAATAAATGTGACAGTACCTCTGAGGACAGAAGAGACTCCCGGGCTGTGTCTTGAAATGTAGCCCCTTGTCATGGTCCTGCCTCTGATTAGTTCGTTCTTGTTGTAGCTCTCAGGTGCCCTGGGCCTGCCTGAGCAGAGAGCACGCTGACCTTTCTGAAATCCATCTCGGAGCTCCCCTCAACTTCAAACGCCGTTTTCACAGGCTCGTTTTTCCCCCTGGTCCGAGGCTGAGGTGTCCTCACTGCCAGCTGTCACACTCAGTTGGCCTGATGGCCAGAACCTTTTCCCGCCAGCCTGCCTGACCCGCTCACCTCCTAGGAGGTTGCTCGCCAGGCTGGGGGCGGGGAGTGATGAAACGGACTCTTCTCTGCTCCAAGGCCCGACTGTCCCGTCAGCCAGTGGGCTGTGGACTGCTGATTCTCACGTGGCTGTGGCGCCCATCCTGGCAGCTGTAAGATCCCCAAACTCAGCATGGACTGGCGATTCCCAGAGATTGACTCTTAGAGCCTTTAGCCAATGCTGGTTGAATGGGCAAAGTGTTTATTGTTGAAATTGAGGTTCACTGCCCCCCATTAGCTTCTTTGGCCTTCCGTTGCTCTGTGGTAGGGGACTCTTCTCTGCCTGTGAAACTTCAGTGAGCTCAGAGCCCAGTGGCTTTTTCCTCTCCCCTGGTTGCCTTCTCTTCAGCTGGCAGAGACGGGGTTAAGGTTGTTGGCAGCTAATCCATCTTGGTTTGAGGCCTGCTTGTGCTGCTCTGGAAGAATGACTGGAATTTAGGGGGAGGGGAAGAGAGACTCTGACCTCTGCAGGCCCTCCAGACAGCAGTCCCTGTTCACTTTCTCCCGCTGAGCTAATGGAGCGCCGCCACATCACTCTGTGTCCACACCCTTCAACCTCTTCAAACCTTGCATTTCTGCTGTTGATGTTGAGTATTATGTATTTTATTATCATCTTTCAGCCTCTTGAACATTTTCTCTTTTTCCCCCACCCCCGTCCCTCTCATCTGCTCACCTGTCCTCCTGCTCCCTGAACCCCACAGGTCTGAGTGCATCAACAAGTTCGCTTCGGTCTTTGGGACGATGCCTCTCAAGGTGGTGGAGCACCGAGCCGACCCTGTGCTGTACAAAGACGACTTCCCGGAGAAACTGAAGAGCTTCCCCAACATCGGCAGCTTATAAACCCGCCACAGGCGGGGCCTGAACACTAAGCTTGGACCAGGGGAGGGCACACGCCCCCCAGCACTTCTGACAGCAGCGGGGACGCCAGTGGAAGACTGACATGCTGACCTACTTCCGCCAGAAGGGGAAGCTCAGGAGGATGCTGAGCAGGGAGGGCATCCTCTGTGCTGGTGCTCCGTGGTCTCCGGTGGCTTTGCTTTGAAGATGCCGAATGACGCGTTGGTGGCACTCCAGGTTCAGGTGCAGCTCAGGATGGATAAAAGTTTGTTTACAGTTGCTCGCATGGAAAAGAATACAATAATGAATAAGATACAAGAATAAGCTCTTTCACATACAACTGCAGACCTACTCTTGCCCACCCTGTTTGCCTGGACCTGGGCCACTGGACTCTTGCACAGAAGAGCATCGGCGGCCGAGCAGGGAGCTTATAAGCTCCATAACTATTCCTGTTTGATTTGGCTTTTTAATGCGATTAAAATAATTTTTATTCCTTTTTCAACTATGTCTAACGCATTGATTATGGGTGGCCTAAGGAGCATCTTTCTTTTTCTGTGTATTTAACCGCATCTTCTCCTAATGCCAGTCTACATCCATGTCTGGGAAGACACACCAGAAGGAATATGCAGTGCCCTGTGTACCAAGCAGAGTAAGATCCCCAAACTAACCATTGTAAGAGATGTCTCCCAAACCTCCAAAGGTTTTGTTTTTCCCTTATTGGGTCCAAGGAGTCTTTCGTCGGTTTTCTCAGGGAAAAACAGGGGCATCCGATAGCCATGCACTGAGTTGCTCTAGCAAGTACCACACTGTGAAAGTTGAGGGGTTGCCAGACTTTCCCTCATTCTCTTGGTATAAACGTAACATTAGCCAGGGAGGTTCTGGCTAATGTTAAATGCTGCCGTAACCACTGCTTTGCAATGGTTGCTGGTATATTTAAATCATTAAGTTTCAGCATTTAGTAATACTGCACATGTGTGAATTATACCTCTTTAAGCCCGGTTGATGAACAAATCTACTCTGGCAAATGTTAGATGTTATGGATTCGAAACAGATTTATCTGGCTCTAATATTAAGATTAGCCACAGTTTGGGCTTTAGCCATAACATATGTCCCTAGAACACAGAATACATAACAATTTGCCTGGAATATGGATATAATTACCGAAGCCTCGTTGTGTGCCAATCGAAGTCACTAATACATCCCACTGTTGTGTTGAGTGACACAGGTGAGTGGTGATTACGATGTCTGTGTCATCTGGTTGTTTTCACGAGTCCCTTCACGTGTGTCCAGACAGACTTTGGAGAGATTGGAGAAATTTCAGGAGAAGTAAAATTGGAAGTCGAGAGAGCTTCGTCTTTCATGTGAAGGAGTGAAAGAATCGTGGACTCCCACAGGTGGAGGGATGAGAGCCCTCATTCAGGTCATTGAGCGAGGCAGATGCTGCAGCTGGGGCTTGCCTAATGCATACTTTTGATTCATGACATGCCAGTCAGGAGGCCGCAGTGGAAGGCGTTTTGGTCTCATATTCCTAACACGGGGGAATGGCATGGTAGAAACCTAGCATCTGGGAATGTCACCCAGATACAGTGGTACCTCGAGATACGAGTGCCCTAACATACGAGATTTTTGAGATACGAGCCATCGAGCAAGCGATTTTTGCTTTGAAAAACGAACAACATTTGAGATAGGAGTAATCTCTCGGATCGGCCGGCTGCACACGACCCACTAGTTTACCGCGACTCGAGCGTCTCATAGTTTTCCACGCCTCAAGGTTACAGAACGAATTAAACTCGTATCTGGAGGTACCACTGTACTAGGAGCTGGCACAGTGAGTCCCTTCAAATTCGGGGCAGGTAGAGGGGGAGAGCATCACACCACGTCCCTGCTAACGGCTAGAACTGTGCTGACGTTACGTCTTCTCCATCTCCCTGTGTTCTCCTCTCGCCCCGCTCCTCCAAGTGTCTGTCCTTGTCCTCATCACCGCATGCACTTAGTGGCTGCTTTCTCATCCGGTGCTCCTGCGCCATTGGGTAATTTTCTTTCTTTCTTTCTTTCTTTTTTTCTTCAAACCTTGTTACCCTTTGATTTTGGAAGAGGAACTTTTTAATATGGGATCATGGGAGCCCCAGGGAGCTGTATTAGTGTGACTTTATCACCTTCTTAGGAGTCATTGGCCTCCTAAGGATGTTAAACCTTCACTTAAAGTACCTCACTACTCCCAGAAAGACTGGGGTTGGATCTTACAGCAAGCATGAAAGAATGCATATTACAGAATGACTATTGTATCCCAGGCGCTGAAACTAACCTCGAAGGCTCTCTCCTGCGGGCAGGCAGGTTGTCCAGGCCCCAGAGAAGTTCAGGACAGGCTCATGGCCGGGACCATGATTCAGGGACTCAGCAGGCCTGGCTCCACCCGCTCGTGAGCGATTCCTGCGCTGCTCACCAGCCAGCCTCACCCGTGAGCCGGGTCGGGATCCTCTGCCCTTGGCTGCCATCGGGCTGGTTTCAGAAGCGGGACAATAATGCTGATTAAAATGCCACGTCCTGGCCTACAGCAGGCAACAGCTGGGTTTAAATTAAATCTTTTTTAAGAAAGCGCATCCTCCTGGCCTGTACGGAAGATAAGCCTGAGCTGGCCCCGGTCCACGTGTGCCCTCGGCCACTGCCTTTGTCCCTTGGAGGGCAAGGTTGGGAGCACGTTTTTGCCGGCTGACGTTAGAGAAAGTGCTACTGTTTCTCATGTGTATTTTACCAAGCCTCACATTTAGGCAGGAACCTCCATTTCCGGGAAAAGATGTTATTTTTGTTCTCAGGATGTCTGGTTCTTTCCTGCACACGATGCTGTGCTGTCTCCTCTTGATACTCAGTGTCATGACGTTTCAAACGGCTCTCGCTTCCGCCACAGCCCGCCTGCCTCCCGCTGGGCTTCCAACCTGAGGTTCTTCGGGGCTCGTTTCTCTGTGGAAGAAGTGGCCGTCCTCCGGGCTAGGGTGTCCAGGACGGGGAGCCGGAGGGGGGCAGCTGCCTCTGTCTCATTCGCCCAAGGAGTTGCCAACGTGCCGTGATTTCAGCCGATTCCTAGCACGGAGGCCTCTGATTGGAGGGTGGAGCGCTCTGACCGTTGAAAGCTGGGTGGTTTCTCGCTACAATTCTAAAGACGTGACCGTGGGGGAAAGTCCCAGGCGCTCTGGTGGCTTCCCGCCAAGGCAGAATGAAGGGAGAGACAGCGGGGACGGGGCTGGGGAGGTGTTTCGTTCCGGCGAGACTGGCCCTGGCGCTGCATCTGGGCGATCCGTGGGAACCCAGCTGCGAGGGGAGAGGTTTGGGGTGTTGGGAGTTTCCCATCAACCACCCGTTCCGAGCCTGGGGGGTTCTTTAGCTTCGGGGACAGTCGCTTCTTTTTGAGTAGACGGCTTTTTCCATTTCTCTTGGCCTGGTTGGCGAATGCCGTCAACAGAGTCAAATATCAACGATTGACATTTCTTTGGGAGCCACCTTTTTTAAACTTAAACTTCTTCTAACGCCACTTCTTCAAAACAGACTCGCCCAGGCCGGGGTATTTTGCGAAAGAGCCACACTCAAGGGGCCAAAGAGTCGCATGTAGCTCATGAGCCGCAGTTTGCCTACCACAGGCCTAGGTAATCGGCTGCAGTGAAAGAAGCGGCAGGCGGTTCCCCAAGCAGCCCTGGCACAGAGAGGCTGGTACAGAGCTAACGGGCCCGCCGCTCCCAGCCCCATCCCGAGGGAGGCGCAGCCCTGGCCCAGCACCCAGGCTGGGAGGCGGTCCCTCCAGGAAGGCCGAGGCCGTGAGACTGCGGCCTGTCTGCTCACCGCGCCCAGACCTCTTTCCAGGCCCTGGGTCCCGGCCCAGGCCAGCGTTTGGTCCTCACCTTTTCTGCTTCCGAGGAGAGTCCGGGACAGCTTCTGGCCCCGTTAGGCCAGCCCTGCACTGTCCGAGCTCCTGGCAGGCTCCTGCCATGCTCCTGGCAGGGGGAGTGGGCAAGCAGAACTCCACTCTCCATCTACGATTCCCCCCTCTCTCTAGGACAGTGCAACTCACGGCCTCTCCTCCCCCTCCATTAGTGGACTCCCGGGGACCCCCTGCTTCAGGCTTTATGACGTCCAGGTTCCCAGGAGGGTGTGTGGGTGTCTGTATGGGCAGCTTTGGGCCATGGATTTTTATTTTTTTTTTTATTAAATATATTTTATTGATTTTTCACAGAGAGGAAGGGAGAGCGATAGAAAGTCAGAAACATCGATGAGAGAGACATCAATCACCCACCTCCTGCACAGCCCACATTGGAGATGTGCCCGCAAGCAAGGTACATGCCCCTGACCGGAATTGAACCTAGGACCTTTCAGTCCTCAGGCCGACGCTCCACTGAGCCAAACCGGTCTCGGCTGGACAATGGATTTTTAATGTCAGGCTCAGCTCCTGGCAATGCAGGGAAGGTGACAGGAGAGTCTGACCTTCTCTTCTGGCTTTCCAAGCTTTCTTTCCAGAAAAGGGTGACTGTCTTGTCAGTGTGGCTCAGTGGTTGAGCATCGAACTATGAACCAGGAGGTCCTGGTTCAATTCCCAGTCAGGGCACATGCCGGGGTTTGTAGGCTCAATGATCCCCAATGAGGGACATGCACGAGGCAGCTGATCAATTATTCTTTCTCATCATTGATGTTTCTCTTTTTCTCTCTCCCTTCCTTTCTAAAATCAATAAAAATATATTTAAAAAAAAAAAAAAAAGGGGTGACCAATTACCTGTGTCTGCCATTTTGTTTTTTTCTAGTTTACAACCTTATGGAGAGAGAGCTTTTTCCTTTCTTCTTCTCCCCACTGATTGGGCCTCAGATTGCATTTCTTCCCGTTCCCCTGAGAGCACAGGCTGTCCGGTAGAAGGGACTGGACCTCTCATCTCAGACCCAGGCCCCCGGTCAGTTCACAGAGCCTCGCCTTCAGAATACAGTCTTCGATCTTCGATTCTCCCACTTCACCTGGTGTGGAGCTTATACCCACTCGGTAGAAACCATAGCTCACGTTTTGAATTTGATCTTCTCCCAGGCTAGACCGGTAAGAGAGGCGAGGCTAAGCTCTGACAGTCACTAGGCTGTGTGATTTAAATGCATTCTCAACTTACCACGCTTTCCATTTCCCATCAGTCGAGGGTCATCCGCATATCTATTTGGGCTTTTATGTATAACTGCCAACACAACAGCATTAGCTCCTAAACCCAAGGATATTCTCAATGGACGTCTGGTTTTTTGGCATCACAGCTGAAGAATAGCCAACTAGTCACGGATCCAGGTGAGATAAGAGCATTTATTCAGTCATTCACCAACATATACTCTGGGCCAGGCTCTGTACTAGATCTAGGACAGCGGTTCTCAACCTGTGGGTCTCGACCCCTTCACAGGGGTCACCTAAGACCATCAGAAAATGCAGATATTTACATCACGATGCATAACAGTAGCAAAATTTCATGGTTGGGGGTCACCAACCCGTGAGGAACTGTATGCAAGGGTCGTGGCCTTAGGAAGGTTGAGAACCACTGATGTAGGAGGTAGAATCGAACAAGACTAAGCTGATACAAAGAAGCTCTGATTGCAGCCGCAGCTCTTGAGTTCTGTAGGATGAGCCTGTTAGTGGCCGAGGACTCCACACACATACGTTTTAGTCCCACTATAAATTAGTTACCACCATCTCCTTTGGTGCCTGGAGGATTCAGGATTTTTAATATTTTTTTTAAAGAATTTTTTTTTTTCATTTTTTGTTGTTAATCCTCACCTGAGGATATTTTTCCCATTGATTTTTAGAGCGTGGAAGGGAGAGAGAGAGACACAGAGAGAAACATCCAGGTGAGAAAGATGCATTCATTGGTTGCCTCCTACACACACCTTGATCAGGGCTGGGATGAGCCTGCAACCAAGATACAGACCCTTGACTTGAACCCTGGACCTTTTAGTCCATGGGCCAATGCTTTATCTACTGAGCCAAACCAGCTAGGGCTCAAGGATTTCTTATATTTCCTTTTCTCATAGCACCTGTCCTTGAGTTGTACCCTTGCCCTTCCCTGGCCTTGAGACCAGTCCACTCAGAGCCTTAGTTTCCTCAACCAGAAATTGGACGCGGCAAGAGCACTCAGGTTCTGGTTGATGAGAGGGAATGACCTATCGGATCGCTCCTCCGTCTCGTAGCCAGGACCTTTGCCAGATTGTACCTGATGATGCTGGCAGCCAGCCCTCTTCCGGCCCCTATTTCTGTTACCAGAGAGCGTGGGGGTCTGGATCCTATCTGGCCCCGTCAGGGTGGATTACCGAATGAGCAGTTCTTTTGCCCAAGTCCCTTTCCTGTGCTATAAATAAGCCCCGTGTTTATTTTCTTATGTTATTGAAATGAGAACTTGGGATTTGGGCCTCTTGACGAGTCAGGGGAGCGTCCATCCGGGGCCTGGCGAGGGCCCGGCCTGCCTGGCTGCTGTCTGAAGCTATTTGGAGTCCGCCCCTATGTTTGGGATGTGGCTTAATTTCAATAGGAAGGGCTGGACGCAGCCCCGTATCTGCTGATTTTCAGGTTTCAGCTTTCTTCCAGCCCCAGCGCCTGCTTAGAAGTGAAGTCGTGTTTCTCATTAAGGGGATAACAGCCACAATTGAGGTAATTAACGATAATTGTGCGTTGGTGGCGGCAGCGCCGATAAGATTTCCCCGCAGCCTTTCTCTGGGAGATCCTGCGGGGCTCGCCTTCCTCTCCTGCCTCCTGCCTCCCCTGCACCTGATCTCTGTCCCGGTTTGCCGGGGGCAGTCCCGGGAATGCCTCCCCGGACAGCCCTGAGGCTTGTTCTGGTCACCGGGTGCGTTTGGTATGCTGACAGCTTGGGCAAAGGAGGACTGCATTCACTCCACCTTCTCCAAGGCCTGGAAGACACAATGATTTTTTTCACACACACACACACCCTCCTCTCATAGCAATTTCCAGTTGCCAGTTGTACCGTGGCCCTTTTTTAGAAGTCACCAGGGTGGGGGGGATATCTATTAATAACAGACAGATGCTCCTTTGGTCCCAGGGCTACTCCACCTCAATGGCTGACCTAAAACAACCTTGGGAGAAAAGAGAAAGATCTGGCCAAGACCGGTTTGGCTCAGTGGATAGAGCGTCGGCCTGAGGACTGAAAGGTCCCAGGTTCGATTCTGGTCAGGGGCATGTACCTTGCTTGCGGGCACATCTCCACTGTGGGGCGTGCAGGAGGCGGCTGATCGATGTCTCTCTCTCATCGATGTTTCTGACTTTCTATCCCTCTCCCTTCCCCTCTGTAAAAAAATCAATAAAATATATTAAAAAAAAAAGAGAGAGAAAGATCTGACTGCCTGGTGCCATGTGTTATATATACCGTGGACACTGGGACGTGCTCCAAGTTAGGCCTCTTTAAGGAGTGGTTTCTGCTTCTCCAGGCTTTGGGAACACGTCGAGAGGGTCCAGGGAGACCGTGAGCTGGACACAGCATCCGTTTTCTATTTGAACTTGGGATAGGGATCGCTATATTCTCAGCATGGGTTAGCCTGGTGAGTCACTCGGTAGCAACATCTTTGTGGACACAACCTGGGCCCTGAATCTGTTCATGAAGAGGAGTGAAATTAACAGCCAGATTGAGATCGCTTAGAGAAGGGACCAGGCAAAAGTAAATGTTCACTCGGGTGAAAATTTTAGTCTGTTGACTCGCAGAACCTGATGTGATGGATTCACTATTTTAATAAGTATTTATTGAGCGCTTACTGTATGCCAGATATGGGTCTTGGTGTGAGGGTGTTGCATTGAATAAAACAAAGTACTTGCTCTCATCAAATACGCATTCTAAGAAGGAAGACAACCAAAACAAGTGACTATTGTGTCAAAGGGTAATCGCCGCCACAAAGAAAATGAAACAGAGTCCCAGGGAAGCAGGTGTTGACTTGGGCACGAGGAGGTATTTCGGATGTGACTTCAGCACAGATCTAAATGTTAGAGTGGACCCTGAGGATTCCAGGCCAAGGGAAGAGCTAGTATAAAGGCCTTTGGGCAGGCACAAGCTGAGCTTGGTTTCAGAACAGCCAGAACCCCGTGTGGCTGCAGTGTATTGCGTGTGGAGAGCATGGTAAAGATGATGACAGGAAAGCAGGCCAAGACCAAATTGCGTTAGGACTGTGTAGCCAAAGGATTCTAAATTTTTATTGTGAGTGTGATGGAAAGACGCTGAAAGGTCTTAAGCAAAGAAATGACAATCTGATTGTTTTTTTAAAAAATATATTTTATTGATTTTGTACAGAGAGGAAGGGAGAGGGACAGAGAGTTAGAAACATCGATGAGAGAGAGACACCAATCAGCTGCCTTCTGCACGTCCCCTACTGGGGATGTGCCCGAAACCAAGGTACAGCCCTTGACCGGAATCGAACCTGGGACCTTTCAGTCTGCAGGCCAACGCTCTATCCACTGAGCCAAACCGGTTTCGGCTGATTGTTTTTTTTTTAAATATCATTTCAGCCACTGTGTAGAGAATAGGCTGTGAGGAGTAAGAAAGAAAAGAGGGGGGTCAGGAGGCTCTTTTGGGAATCTGAGGGACAGTGGTGGCTGAGGATGGTAACAGCAGAGGTGGGGAGAAGTCATACTGGGAGTAGAATCTATTGGGTTTGTGATGAATATAGTTTAAAGTAACAGAGAATTCACAGCTAACTGAGTGATCCCATTCACTGAAATATAGCAGACTGGCAGGGAAGAGGGGAGGGAAGATCAAGACCTCTCCTTTAGACATGTTAGGTTTGAGGTGTCCATTGAACATGTGAGGAATAGAGTAATTTAAACATACTAGAGCTCACAGTAAAAGCTAAGACTGAAAATGGAGATGGGATATAGAATCACAGGACTAGATTAGATTACCAAGAGAGTCAGTCTGAGTGGAGAGGAGAAGAGGGACTGGGCCTGATTACTCTGTCATTTATTGAAAAGGAGAGATGAAGAGGAAAAAAGGAAGGAAGCCTGAGGAGTTGCCAGTGCGTTAGGAAGAGATCTGTAAAATGACACCAAACATTTTTAAAAAGGCATAGCTAATAAGACAATATGGAGATGGAATACTAGAAAAACATTTTCATTCTATTATTCTGAATTAAACAGCAAGAGCAATTATATGTGACCTACAAGGAAAACACGCTAAAGGCATCCACATCAGCATAAGTCTGCATAGTTTTAGAGGAAATGAAAACACAAAAATGCTCTCTGATCACAATGGAATTAAATCAGAAATCGATAAAAGCTATCTGGGGAAATTCCCAATAGGTGGAAATTAAATAACATTTATAAATAGTGCAAGGCTTAATAAAACACACAAAAAAATATTTTGCACTGCTTGAAATGAAAATACAACATATTTAAATGTGTGGGATGGAGTACTTGAAGATGTGTAGCTTGAAGTGCTTATATTAGAAAGAACAAAATCAGTGATTTCAGCTTCTATCTTAAACTTGAACAAATTTAGTCCAAAATAAGTAGAAGACACAAAGAATAAAAATAAGAGTGGACATACGGTAAATGAAATAAAAAAGCGACAGGAAGAAAAACCAAACAAAAACTTGTTCTTTGAAAAGATCAATAAATACTTGAGACCAAGAGTGTCAAACTCAAAGGATAACACAGGCCAAATGAAGAAGGTTTAAGTTGATGTGGGCTGCAAAAAACCCAAATCTTCCATTTTCACAGAAACGCAGGTTTGTTTCAAGAAGTATAGTATTAAAAAAAGAACAAGAGCAATGATAAAATTAATGTTTTCTTCTGGACACCTATTTCCCATGGTCTTAGGAACCAACACACCGCTCCTTGGTGTAGCAAAGTATAGCAATGTACTTTACTGTTGTCATATGACGACTGTTACCCATGTTACACCACGATTCAAGACAAAATTTCATTTATTTGTAATTAGAAATAAATATTTCACAATATATAATTACATATTGTTTTTTGTGATTAATCACTATGCTTTAATTATGTTCAATTTGTAACAACGAAAATACATCCTGCTTATCAGATATTTACATTACAGTTCATGACAGTAGCAAAATTACAGTTATGAAGTAGCAACGGAAATTATTTTACGGTTGGGGGTCACCACCACATGAGGAGCTGTCTTAAAAGGTCGCGGCATTAGGAAGGTTGAGAACCACTGCTCTAGACTGTTAAGGGACAGAAAAGAGAAGATATAAATTATCAGTATTGGGAATCACAGAGGGAACATTGGTACAGATTCTACAAATATGAAAAGGGGAATGCATATGAACAATTTATACTAATAAATTCTACCACAGAGGTGAAATGGACACAATTCTGGAAGACACAAGAAGAAATAAAATCTGAATAGCCCTGTATCTGTTAAAGCAATCAAATCTATAAGACTTCTTGAAAAGAAAATCCAAGTCATATAGTTTCACTAGCAAATTCTATCCAACCATTAAAAAAGATATAATGCCAATGTTATACAAACTCTTCAGAAAATAGAAGAGAAAGAAATGTGTCCCAACTCATTTGACGTGGCCATTATTTCCCTGATACTAACGTCAGACAAAAACATCACGACAAAAGAAAACCGCAGACCAATAGCCCTCCTGAACATAAACGCCGAATCCTTAACAAAATATCGGCAAACTGAATCCACCAAGATATGGAAAGGCTGATTCCACATGACTGCAGAATACAAGGTTGGTCTAACATTTGAAAATCAATGTAATTCACAATATTAGCAGAACAGAGGAGAATAACCATGTGACTCTTTCAATATATCTAGAAAAGGCCATTGACAAAATTCAATACCCCTTCAAAGCAGCCAAAAACTGGAAACAAATGTTCAACAACAGATAAAGGGAGAGAGAGACAAATAGTGGTACATCCACCCTATGGAATATAAATAAGGAATAAAAATAACCAACTACTGAGACACATGACATGGGTGAGTTTCCAAAACAGGTGAGCAAACGGAGACAAGTATAAGAGAGGACATTCTGTATGTACCTACACACGCACTCTCACGCAAACAGATGCCACTCAGATGAAGTTTCCCAACAGACAAACCAAAATCTCAGCAAGTAGATCAGCAGTTGCCTGGGGCTGGGGATTGACTGGCATGAGGCACCAGGTACTTTTGGGGGGGGTGAGGTGAATGTTCTACATTTTTTTAATATATATATTTTATTAATTTTTTTTTACAGAGAGGAAGGGAGAGAGATAGAAAGTCAGAAACATTGATGAGAGAGAGACATCGATCAGCCACCTCCTGCACGCCCCACAGTGGAGATGTGCCCGCAAGCAAGGTACATGCCCCCGACCGGAATCGAACCTGGGACCTTTCAGTCTGCAAGCTGACGCTCTATTCACTGAGCCAAACCGGTCTCGGCTACATTTTTATTGAGGTGATGGTTACAGGTCCATATACATCTGTCCAAACTCATCCAACTGTACGCTTGAAATTGGTGCGTTTAATGTTATGTAAATTATACTTCAAATACAGATGGTTATTTGTTGAGGGTGGTTAAAATCTGTCATCTCTCAGAATTTCTCAGTTTTGTTGTGGGCCCGTATCTCTTTCCCTCCTTAACCTGGATGAGGGCTTTGGGCCCCAGGATCTCGGCTGCCTCTTGTCACAGTGCCTTCATTTATTATTTTTGGCTGTGTGTTTTAATATGCGAGGCAGACTGGCCAGCCATCTAGATGACATCTATTACGTGCTTGCTGTGATACTGTGCCAGGGGGTATAAATAGGTGAAGAAGACACCATTTCCGCCTTCAAGGAGCTTGTAACAGAACTAATGAGTCATTCATAGTCCTATCTACTGTATGAGACAGAGCACGACTGAGGGTGAATTGCACACATTCCCTGCTATGATGTGATCACTTCTGACCAGTGAGGGAGGTGGCACTCGAGGGGGGCTTTGGAGAATTAACAGGTGGGGGTGAGCATGAGGTGAACGGGGATGTGGGGAGGCTGGGGCAGGCACTTGGAGCTGAGAGGAGGGACAGGAAAAGGATGGGAAAATAGAATAATGTCCCCATTGGCAAGAGCATGGAGTCCAGTTTGGGAATTAGAAAGGGTGAGGCTGGACAGGAGGTTGGGACCCAACAGAGAGCTAGAATGTCCGTCTGTTAGCGATGGGAAGGCTTTTCAGATGACGGTTCGGCCTAGGGCTGGTCTGTGGCTCCGTCACGTTGGCATCAGCAGTGATGGAGCAGAGCAGGGCAGGAGCAGGGAGGGGTGTAATCACCTGGCAGAGCCCAGGTAGAAGGTGACATGGCACTGAGCCAAGTGGTTGCGAACTTGCTGGACCCACTGATACCCTTTGGGATAAGGGGAGGGAAGGGCAGCTGCTTGTCCATTTCCGTGTCTTCCCGTAACCTTCATAACACAGCCCGGCCCACACCACCTGTTGCAGACTGAATCGCTGGCCATCACAGAGATCATATAGTGAAGCCCTAACCCCCATAGGCCCTATAAGGATAGTGATAAAGGTCAAGTGAGGTCATAAGGGTGAGTCTTCATTGATGGAACTGGTGTCCTTCTAAGAAGAGGAAGAGACACCAGAGTGTGTGCCTCTGTGTAAAGAGACCGCGAGGCCAGAGAGGCCTCCCAGAAACCCATCCGCCAGCACCTTGACCACGGGCTTTGGTCGCCAGGACTAAGAGACAATATGTGTCTGTTCCTTATGCCACCCAGTGTGTGGTCGTTTGCTCTGGCAGCCTGAGCTAGTACTAACACGCCGCTCACCAGCAGATCCCTTGCCAGTCCCATGGGTATAATATCGGGGTTCCCGGTGCTTCGTGGTAAGAATGGTGACACTCTGCGACTAGTACCCCAGCCTCTGGTGTCCTGCCGTCAGCCATTTGGGTGAAAGTCAACCCCGCGGCCCTTCCCAACCACCTGGTGCGTGATTCCTCCTGTCTGTACAGC
The DNA here is from genome assembly GCA_004026805.1 of Lasiurus borealis. NCBI lineage: Eukaryota > Metazoa > Chordata > Mammalia > Chiroptera > Vespertilionidae > Lasiurus > Lasiurus borealis. The sequence continues at coordinate 26,490 of PVJN01007761.1, forward strand.
TCGTCACGAGTTCCACTGTTTTAAACTCTTGATCTTCATAGCCAGCTTGCGAGATAAGCAGGAGAGTTGCTGGGATCCCCATTTTACAGACGAAGACATTGAAAATCTGAGAATTTTAGTGGCTTACCTAAGATAACCAAGCCAATATGTTGCAATCCATTCTTTTTGTCTAATTCTTTGTTGTTTAGAGTATTACATATGCCTCCTTTCCACCCCCATTGACCTCTTCCCAGCCACCCCCCTCTCCCACATAAACCCTCCCGCCACTAGTGTCTGTGTCCATTGGTTATGCTTATATGTATGCATACAAGTCCTTTGATTGATCTCTTACACGCACCCTCTCCCCTTCCTGCTGAAGTTTGATGGTCTGTTTGATGCTTCTCTGACTCTATTTATGTTAAACAGTTTATGTTTTTTATTATATTCCACAAATGAGTGAGATCATGTGATATTTATCTTCTTCGACTGGCTTATTTCACTTTGCATAATGCTCTCCATGTCCATCCATGCTGTCGCAAATGGTAAGAGTTCTTTCTTTTTTACAGCAGGGTAGTATTCCATTGTGTATATCCCACAGTTTTCTAATCCACTTGTCTGCTGTTGGGCACTTAGGCTGTTTCCAAATCTTAGCTATGGTAAATTGTGCTGCTATGAACATAGGGGTGCATATGTCCTTTCTAATTGGTGTTTCTAGTTTCTTGGGATATATTCCTAGTGGGGTCACTGGGCCAAATGGGAGTTCCACTTTTAGTTTTTTTGAGGAAACTCCATACTGTTCTCCACAGTGGCTGCACCAGTCTGCATGCCCACCAGCAGTGCACGAGGGTTCCTATTTCTTCACATCCTCGCCAGCACTTGTCGTTTGTTGATGTTGATGACAGCCATTCTGACAGGTGTGAGATGGTACCTCATTGTCATTTTGATTTGCATCTCTCCAGGATTAGAGACTTTGAACATGTTTTCGTATATCTCTCAACCTTCTCTATGTCCACTTTAGAAAAGTGACTATTTAGGTCCTTTGCCCCTTTTTTGATTGGATTGTTTATCTTCCTTTTGTTAAGATGTATGAGTTCCCTATAAATTTTGGAGATTAGGCACATATCAAATATAACATTGGCAAACATGTTCTCCCATGTAGGCTTTCTTGTTGTTTTGTTGATGGTTTCTTTTGCTGTGCAAAAGCTTTTTATTTTGATGTAGTCCCATTTGTTTATTTTCTCCTTGGTTTCCATTGCCCTAGGAGCTGTATTAGTAAAGATACTGCTTTAGCATATGTCTGATATTTTGCTGCCTATGGATTCTTCTAAGATTTTTATGGTTTCCCACCTTACGTTTAAATCCTTTATCCACTTTTAGCTTATTTTTTTGTATGGTGTAAGTTGGTGGTCTAGTTTCACTTTTTTGATGTACTAGTATCTAGACAATTTCCCCAGCACCATTTATTGAAGAGACTGTCTTGACTCCATTGTATGTTCATGCCTCCTTTGTCAAATATTAATTGAGCATAATGGCTTGGGTTGATTTCTGGGTTCTCTGTACTGTTCCACTAGTCTATATGTCTGTTCTTGTGCCTGTACCAGGCAGTTTTGAGAACAATGGCTTTGTAATATAACTTGATATGTGGTATTGTGATACCTCCAACTTTGTTTTTCTTTCTCAAGATTGCTGCAGCTATTCGGGGTCTTTTTTTGTTTCCTATGGATTTTTGGACATTTTTTTCTAGGTCTGTAAAATATGCCATTGGTATTTTAAAGAGGGTTGCATTAAATCTATAGGTTGCTTTGGGTAGTATGAACATTTTAATGATGTCGATTCTACCAATCCATGAACACGGTATATTCTTCTATTTGTTTATGTCTTTCTGTATCTCTTTTTTCAACATCCTGTAGTTTTCTGAGTAGAGATCTTTTACCTCCTTAGTTAAGTTTACTCCTAGGTTTCTTAATTTTTTTGGTGTGATGGTAAGTGGGATTTTGTTGTTGTTTCTCTTTCTGTGAGTTCACTATAAAGAAGCCATAGATTTCTGGGAGTTTATTTTGTATCCTAGCCACAATCCATCCTTAAACCCAGGGTTCCTGTCTCTCACTTCAACACCCGGCCTCCTGGCTGGTCCTTTTCCACGCTCCCATCTGCACAGAGCTACCTCCGTGCCTCCTTCCTCTGCTCAATCCCCTCCCCTTGATTTTCATTCTCTCTCCACATCCCATCGCGGCCTGATGCCACAGCCACAGCGAGCTCCTCTTTCCCCACAGCGCGTGGAAATTAGGGGTACGGTGTGGGTAGAGGACAGGGAAGGGTTGAAGAGGGGGCTTGTGGGGCAGCCAAAAGAGGGGCCCCAGGAGGCATGAGAAGCGCATTGCAGCCAGGACACCGGGGAGACCTCCCACGGGCCCCATAGCGGGTTTGTGCTCCCGACCAGTGAAGGCAACACCTTAACACATGGCTTGCACATGGGCCTAAACTGAAGCTCCTTTCGGAAGTCCGCCCTTCCTCAAGCCTGTGGCTCTGTGTTGAGCTAAAAAAAATAATTAAAAAAAAAATCTGTTTGGAATCAGAATTCCTGGGGAAAACGTCAGCTCTCACACTCATTGTCCCTGGTGCTGGCACTAGACGCTCTGAGGAAGCAGACAGTGTGCCGGTGTAGGGGAGCGGGCTGGCTGCGGGGGGCCTATTGTTCTCCAGCTGCTGAGTCTGCGAGTCTGGGCCTGCGTGCAGAGAAGGACGGGCACTGCGGCCCCTCCCGTGCCCACCAGCACAGTCTGCCCATACGTGAGCCAGCGATGCATGGGTGTGACCTGGCATCCTCCCCGCTAGCTGGTCACCCAGGCAGGGCTTACTCCCCTCCTTCAGGTGGTGGGGTGAACAAAGAGGACCCCCCCTGTGCACAGGGCTCGCTGGAGCTAACTGCCTCTCCCCGGGGTCACCTTCGAGTAGAACAGTGGTTCTCAACCTTTCTAATGCCGCGACCCTTTCATACAGTTCTTCATGTTGTGGTGACCCCAACCATAAAAGTATTTTTGTTGCTACTTCATAACTGTAATTTTGCAACTGTTATGAATCGTATCTGTGTTTTCCAATGGTCTTAGGCGACCCCTGTGAAATGTTGTTTGACCCCCAAAGGGGTCGCGACCCACAGGTTGAGAACCGCTGGTGTAGAAGGTAAGAGAGCGCTCGTCTGCAGCAGAGCCGGGCCCTGCTGCTGGGCCATTTGTTTCCAGAGCTTTGCTTTAAAAGGCATCTGGCTGGCCCTCCAGCAAGTTCCTCAGCCACCAAGGAGGAGACCAGGTCTGGGACCTGCCTGTGCTCTGTGCGAAGCCACCAGGCCTCCTGCCCCGGGCCTGTGTGTCCTGGCCTGAGCCTGCTTCCAGAACAGCCCCTGGAGATGGCCCGGCACTCAGTGCCTTTGAGGGAAGACCCAAGGAGCAGCCCCAGTGACAGGGGTGCCAAGGAGCTGCTGCTGGGACCCCATTTTGCTGCCTGAGAAGGGGACTCTGGTAGCCCTGCTCCTCCCCCCCCCCCCCCCCCCCCCCGGCTGCACAGGCGGATCCCCTCCTGGTGCAGGAGCCGCGCGGCCACCTGTTGTTAATCTAGGCCTCATAATCCACCCTGCACTGTGTCAGCAGTTCAAAAGGGCACTGTTAGTATTTTTTGCCGACTTCAATTAACGTGAGATTTCAGAGGCCCCTCTGATCACATTTCATCTGTCACAAGTCGGGAACAAAACAGACAGGTTCCAGTGGAGAGGAGGAAGGAGAAGGAGTTTATTGCAAACAACCAGCAAACAGACAGTTTGGGCCGTGCCCAGCCAGGTGCTGGGGGTGGGCGGCCAGGGCTCCCCGCTGTCCAGCGGCCCCAGGCCTGGGCCCCCAGGTCCCCTTCTCCTCCGTGTCCCTCCCCTCCCCAAAAAGACGTAAGTGCAATAACTTACTGTAAAGGCAAGAACGTTTCTATTAATATTCCGCTGTAATGTAGTTTACTTGGTGGTATAGGCAGTAAAATCTTATGGAACCGACCTCACTTTTTATACACTTTTTTTTTCTGAGTTTTTAATGTACTTTTAATATATATATACTTTGAATATCCACCCCAGGCCATTAAGCTAAAGGGAAAGTTGCGTTTATACAGGGTTAAACTATCTTACAATGAGAACAGTCAGTAATTGGTTGAGGTTCATGTTCCTTCTAAGCACTCAGCCCTCCTTCCGACCGCGGCACACCCAGATCGTCAGACGTCGCAAACTGTCCTTCAAAATCAGTAGTATAAAGGCCTAGCTCTGTGAACGTAATGGGGGAGGAGGGGGCGGGATTAGGTCATGTTTGTGGGGACACCTCTCCTGCCGCCCGCATCCTCCGTGAAGTGCAGCGGGCGGCGCGGCTCTGAGGAGGAGGAGGAGGGTGTGTGTGGTCTCCTCCTTGTTCTCCTTTATGTACGAGGATGATTATCCTGGGGGCCGGCTGGCCAGCCGTCCTCCCCAGCGAGCCTGACAGTCAGGGCCATCAAGCGGAGCAGAAGCCCCAGAGTGTCTCCCGGGGTGGCGAGAGAGAGAGAGAGAGAAAGAGAGAGAGAGAGAGAGAGAGAGAGAGAGAGAGAGAGAGAGAGAGAGAGAGAGAGAGAAAGAAGGAGAGGGGTGGGAGGAAGCAGGACTTGTGGTTATTTTCCTCTTGTCCGCCCGGCGGGATGGAGGGCGGAAAGGGCACCGGAGCTGGGCCCAGCGTGGCCCCTGCGATGTGGCCCGGCCCCACCTCACCATCGCAGCCTCGATGGCCCAGCCTGGTGCTGGGGGCATGGCAGCCAGAGCTGAGAATCAAGTATGGTTGGAAGAACTCAAGGAAAGTGACAAAGCCCGAGTCCTCCCGGTCTAGTAAAGACTGTGGACAAGCCCCCAGGCCCGCTCCTCCTCCCAGGCCCCGGAGCGGTGACACATGAGGGGGCAGCCCCTTAGTGTCCAGCCTTGGCCACAGGGGCACCACAACAGGATGAGGCTGCCATCACTTCAGGTCTGCATGGCCTCCTCTGCGGAGATGCTAGGCAGAGCGCCAAAGGAGGTCTTCACCTCTTCAGCTTCTCCGCAACCACAGGGCTGCTCCTCCCTGAGGGGCCTCCAGCCAGGGGAGTCCGCAAGGGGGTGAGCTGTCCCAGGGCTGCTTCAGGGATGCCCCCCACCCTGGAACCTGGAAGGCCTGGGTCTAGTGTTCCCCCACCTGCTCCCTCTTCCCGCTCCCCTGCCTGGGAAAGAACCCGGGAGAAATAAGCCAAGGAGAGCGAGACACCAGAGGAGCAGAGAGCTGAGCGCTGGTCCTCGGGGGGTGGGCGGTGTGGGGGTGCTTCATGCACAGCTGCCCCCTGAGGCCCGGCAGTCAAACCGAGGCAGCGTGTCAGGCTGCTCTCAGCTTTCCTGGCTTCTGGTTAGACCTGCCAGGTGGTCACGTCTGCTCTGGGAGCCAGGTCTCTGTCTCCATTGGAAGGGGATTGAACCAACGAGTAACCCCCTGCTCCCCAGCGCCTCGGTGTGGCTCTCAGAGTGGCAGGCTGGCCCTGGAGGGTAGGGCAGGGAGGACAGGCTGGGGGGAGGGTAGCCACCAGCAGGGAGGGGAGCAGGGACGTGTTCATCATGAATACGGGCTCCGGTGGTGGGACTACTCCTACCAGAGGCCTTCTCTTAAAGCAGAGGCACAGAGAGCCGGGTGCTGGGGTCCCTTCCAGAAAGATCTCCCGCAAGCCCTGTACCTTCCTCGGGGCTTTCTCTGTGCACTGACTCTCTGCTGGGGAAAACGTGCCTCGGTGACTGTCCGCATTTAGGAGGAAACGGTCTGCTCCCAGCCTGGGGCAGCTGGCTCCTTCCCTCGCTAGGTTTGGGGAGTCTGGGTTATCTCAGGGGCCCTCGGAACAGGGAAGGCTTCCCAAGAGCCACGCCAAGATCCTCAAGCAAATAAAATCCGGAAAGCCCCGCCTTCAGGGATGTCCAATCCCATGTCCGAGACCCGTCACTCCAGCAGAGCGACCTCAGGGCCACGGTTCACAGAGGCCTGGCTCGCAGGAGGGAGGTCAAAGCCGGATGCTCCCCGTCCTGTTTTGGAGCCAGTGAGAGCTCGGGGCCGAGGTGGACACGGCGATTTCCGGTAAACCCAAGTGGCTCAGGGGCCGGGGATCGGACGCCCGTCCGTCCACCCAACCCAAGAGGCTGGCCTGCGTCCAGGCCCCGGGCTGAGAGGCCTGGGATTGAGGGAGAAAGTAAAGAAGACAAGCAATTCGAGGGTGGGGCTGCCTCCCACGGACCTCCCGCAGGACGGGGACGGGTACTGTGTGCCAGGGCCTTGGTGAAGGCAGGCAGATGGGGAGTACCCCTCCCCCTCGAAGGAGGCCCCTTCCTACAGGCAGGGGAAGGCTGCGGAGGGTACCTGCCCACAGCTAGGACAGAGCGAGCGGCTGGGGAGCTCGCCCCCAGGAGCCTCCCAGAGGCCAGAGAGAGGGGCTGGGGCTTCCGATCCCCTAGGAAGAGGCTGAGGTGGGCTCTGTCTGCTCTGTGCTTGGAAATCTACAGAGCCCCACTGCCGTAGAAGGTTCTGGAAGGTATGGCAGTGTAACAGAGATGGCGGGGGACGGGAAGGCAGCCTGGAGACCGTGCGTGGGCACCGGTCCTTCAGCAGAGCCGGCATGCGCTCCTGGCCCTGTGCCGCCCTCAGACCCCGGCTCCACTGTCCCAGGGTAAGTCCTTCCACGCCAAGACACTGCTCAGCCGCCCCAGGGAGTGACCAGGATGGGACAGGAGGGGGAAGGACCCCCCAGAGGGGCCTCGCTGGATGGAGGACAGACCTGCCCAACCTGCCCACCGTGGCCGTCCTCCTGCCCTCAACAGGACAACAGGAGGTCAGGGCTGGAGACAGAGTGTGTGTGTGAGCCCTGCCCCCACCTGGACACTGGACACCCCCACCTGGCCCTCTCTCTCTCTGTCTGGAAGCTTTTCTCCCCTGAGCACCGGGGTACCGGGTGGTCTGCATCCTCCCCGCCAATTCGCCCAGATCCAGAGTTTCGGGGTGCGTCCCCCTCCTGTGCGTCAGCATTGCCGGTGACAGCTGGGTTCTTTGGCGCCAGCTCCTCAGCCCGTTCATTCCCTCTGGGCGTGTCCAGCCGGGGGGACAGTCAGGACAGGGACTCCTCCATTCTGTGTGACAGTGAGGCAGGCGCCTGGGGTCCAGGAAGTCAGGTTTTGTGGGGTGTGAGGAAGAGGAAAGGAGCCGGGAGGGCGGGAGGCTGACCCTGTCCTGCAGACAGTCTGGGCCCGCTGACCGGGGACCACACAGAAGAAGGATGGACGGATGTGACTGCACTGTGGCTGCTGCCGGGTCTCCGTGGGGATTGGAACTGGACTCCGTGGTCACACCGGGCGGGATGGAGGAGCCGGACTGAGGAGAGGGTCTTCCGCTGACGCTGGACTCAAAGCCGCAGCCCCGACCACCGCTTCCTCCCCTGCCCCTGGCCGGGAGCAGGTGTCGAGGCCTTGGTGTGGGGAGGGACAGGGGCCTGCTGCCCCCGCCCTCCCCGCAGTCCCTGGGGCCTCGGAGCCGGGGTGGCTGAAAGTGCTGAGGGTCAGGCCCCTGGCCCAGGCCAGGTTCCTCAGAGGAGAGTCGAGCGGGAGGCTGGGGGCCTGGAAAGCGGGGGCATGGCCAGTGCCCCGATGTGGGGGGGAGGGCGCGGGCGGGGCGGGAGGGGCCTGTCAGGTGGCCCAGGAGATGGCCGCGCTGTGCTCCTTGGCCTTCATGCGGAGGGCCGCGATGCTCGAGGTCTTGCGGTCCGGCTCCCCGTTGAGCTCGTAGCCGTTGAGGCCGGGGCTCAGGCCCGCGCCAAACAGGCCGCCCATGTGCGTCTGGCCCACGTGGCCCGCAGCCCCCGAGACGCCCAGGAAGTCGGTGACGCCGCCCGCCCCGGACCCGGGGGGATGGGCGTGAGGGGACATGCAGGCGGGCACCGGGTCGCAGGGGACCACGCAGGCGGGCACCGGCGAGGCCGCCCCGTTGTTGCTGATCCAGGACGGGTTCTGGATCTGGGGAGGAGGACGGAGAGATGTCACCAGCTGCCTGGGGCGGAGGGGTACATAGGGGAACCCCCTGAATAACCTCTCCCCACAATGAGCTCTCCTCACTTCGGAGCCCGTTCTTGCTTGGGAGCCTCTCTAAGCATTAAGGCCCCCCGGGTTCCCCCAGGAGAGCCTGGGCGGCTGCTTTGGGGCTGTTCCCGGGGCCAGGCCTGCAGCAGACGGAAGTCCTATCTGCTTCGAACTTCAGACATCATCGGGGTCCCCGAGAGGCTGAGGCCCCAGCTAAGCAGCTGAGGGCAGCCCGCCTCAGCCGCTGCCTTCCTGCTCGCAGACGCAGCTGCCGATTTGTCTCTCTGTCCGTGCACCCCTTGAGGTCAGCGACCGGATTGACCTCCGGGTCCTTCCAGGCCAGGGCCTCCAAGGCACCCGATCAGCGGGGAGCTTGGTGTTGGGACAGGGACTCTGGGCTGGTAGGTGGGGGTGTGGAACGGGTGCGAGTGGGCAGTGGGGACCTACATCTCCCAAAAGCCAGAGTCAGTGGCTGAGAATCTTGGAGCTGAGGCCCTTGAGGTCTCAGAACTCACTTGAATGAATGGATACACTCCCTGTGGAGCCAGCTGGGCACCCGCATGTCTGGGGGGTGAAGGGGTGGAGGGTGCCCAGGGTGTGGTGGGGGCTGGGCTGGATGCAGCTGTGATCCCTCTCCTCTCCCCAGCTTCCACCTCTGAGTCCCCTTCCCCACTCAGCGTTGATGGGGAGGTGGAGCTGGGGACTCTGCCAGGCTTGGGACAGACACGGCTCTGGCCTCCCACGTTCTGGTGTGAAGGGTCTGAGGGACCTGGAAGCCATGAGCCCCATCTCAGAGGACCTGGGTCCTTCTCCGAAGTGCGGGTTCTGAGGTCAGGGGCGGGGTTGGGGGGAGCAGGCGGCCGGGGCAGGGACTGACCTGGGCATAGTTCTCCGCGCGAGTGAGGAGGGGCAGCTCGTAGGCTGTGGAGAAGTGGGTTCGGACCTGCTGCATCTGCCCGAAGCGCTCTCTCTTCCGCCACTTGGCCCTCCGGTTCTGGAACCAGACCTGCAGGACAAAGCGTTGTCGTAGGTCAGAGGCCTGGCCCTCAGCCGTGACCCTGAGCCCAGCAGGCCAGGGGCTGCCGGTAGGCGCTGCTTTGGTGAGCAGCCCCAAAGGTTTACCATCTAGAACAATCCAAACTGAGAGTCAGGGAGGCAGCTTGCTTACCCCCAACTCACCAGGGGTGTGACCTTGGCCAGGAACTTTTGGCTCCGTTTCTGGATCTAGACAGAGCAAGCAAGGGTCACACACAAAACGCGTCCTGGTCACGAGCATTTATGGGGAGGTGTGGCCTCCAGAAGATTGTCCTGGACCGCCACACACGTGGGTTTCCGAACGGCCCTTGGCTCCCTGTGGCTACCAGCCAGAGCCCTCCCCTCCTGCCTCTGCCTCTGCCATCCTTGTGGGAAACAGTCTCCCAGCGCTGAAACCTCCTGTTAATAGCGGTTCTCAACCTGTGGGTCCCGGGTCACTCAAGACCATCAGAAAACACAGATATTTACATTATGATTCATAACAGTAGCAAAATTACAGTTATGGAGTAGCAACTAAAATAATTTTATGGTTGGGGGTCACCACCACATGGGGAACTGTATTAAAGGATCGCGGCATTAGGAAGGTTGAGAACCACTGGCCTGGAGGGTTACAGGGTCCCGCTGGGCAACAGAGGCAGACAGAGAGGGCTTCTTGGAGGACAGGGCTGGAGCAGGGCCCAGAGTGTTGGCTGGAGGGAGGGAGGTCCAGGCCTGAGTTTAGAGACACCAGGTGGAGGGAGAGGGGGGGGAGGAATTGAGGAAGCAGAAGTCCGACTGTGGGGACCTAGGAGGCCTAGTGGAGGGTTGCCCTTGGTGCGGTCAGCAGAGGCAGGCGGGTAAGCTCTCACTCAGAGGAGGGCCTGCTGGGAGGAGGGCTGAGGCCACCCGTCACCGAGCATGGGTGGTGGGAGCTGGCCTGACGGGCGGCCTGGGAGGGGGGTGTCCGAGGCAGGTGAAGGGGCTGGAATGGAGGGTGGGGGGCTGAGCACTTGCCCAAGGCTGGTAGGCAAGCGCTCCCTCCCCTCGGGGCCTGTGAGCCCTGCCTGACGTGGGATCACCAGGTGGGAGAGGGGTGAGGGGAGATGGCCTGGGGCTGAGCCAGAGGTGGTAGAGGGGCTCCCCAGAGGCAGTCTGTGCAGCAAGCCTGTCACACTCAAAGGCGAACATGGGCCACATCAATGAGACCTGCGGCCATCGGGCCGCGGAGTTGACGTGCTTGCCGGACAGGCTTCCGGTGTCTCCTGGAATGGAGTGCCCAGTGGATCGCTGGCACGGCAACGGCCCCTGTTTCTGCATCTGGAAAAGGGCCAGTATCTGTACTGACATCTCTCAGGGGGGGTTGGGGGTGCCTCGTAGGTGCGGCAGATGGGAAGTTGTGTCCGTTTCTGGAGTACAGTGTACTCCACGTTTGTTTGTTTATACTCCTGGCCTTTCTTACTGCCTCTCGCCAGAAGGAAGGCTCAAGAAAGCTGGAGTATATGTATCTCATGCGAGAGTGGGAAGGGTGGGGTGAGGAGGGAGTGTGCACTGCACCTCCCTTCCCCCCAGTCCCAAGTGTGCATGTGCACTTTGTGCACAAGTGTACACACACACACACACACACACACACACCATGCACACACTCTCATACACGTATGCACACACACACACACCATGCACACACACACACACATGCACACACACGCCTGCCAACGTTTCTTTCAGCCGTTCTCTCCCCCCTCTCGACTCTGGTTCGGGAGAAGCGGCCTTCCTGTGTCCTCCCTGGGGACTGGCCCTCTCCTGGGCTTGGGGTCTCAGCCCTGCCCCAGAGCCTGCTGGGAGCCAAGGGCGGGTCAGAGCGCCACTCTGCGCGGCTGAAACGGGATCCCCCTTTATCAGCGGCCTGGAATGGGGGGCTGGGGGCAGGATGAGAGAGCACATCGGAGGAGCTTGTTTTCATTTCATGTTTAATTTCCTGCAGGCTTAGCTCAGTCTTTCCGCTCCTTCCTCCACCTCCCAGGGCTTTCTGTGGGGGGAGCTGGGGGAGGGGAGGGGAGAAGCCCACCAGAGGCATCAAGATATATGGCTTCACTCTTTCTTTGGGGGGGTGGGGAGAAGGCGAGAAGAGGGTCAGCTGCCGCTGCTGAGGTTTCCTGGAGTCCGTGGACTCGGGGTGCCTGTGTGGGAAGCAGAGGAGAGAGGTGCTGGTGGAGCCTCAGAAGGCCTGGATGGGCTGGGAGGGACTCAGAGCGCAGAGCGAGGAGGAGGGAGGAGGCCAGGGTCCCTAAAGGAGCCTGGAATTGAGGGGCGGAGCGGAGTGGGGGGATGGAATGTGGGGGAGCTGATGGCGGGGGAGGAAGAGGCTGGGAGAGGGGAGACCTGGTTATCTGGGAAGATAGATGAGCAGGCGAGGGAGAGGCCGCAGAGAGAGCGCTGGCTTGGGGAGGGGAGGGGGCCAGGGTCAGGCGGAGGGCTGAAGATGGGGATGGTGGGAGGCGGCCGGCTGTGGGGGAGCAGGCTGCTGAGGGCAGACCTGTCAGCTCCCCCCGCAATTCCTTGCTCCCTGGGCCCCGCCCTGTGCACGAGGCTGGAGCTTTGTGTCCAGACTAGGCCGTAAGCTGAGTGAGCCTCTCTGGCTGGCAATCTCCTCCCACATAAACGGGCATCCTCACAGGCCCGTCCTGTGCTGACATTCGACATTCGTGGTCCTGAGGCTCTGCGTCCTTCTATTTCTGACCCTGGAGCCTGGCACTCTGAGAGCCAACCCCTCCCTCCCACCACCCAGATTCTCGGTGCCCCAGGCCGGTCTCCACAGCACCCCCGGGAGGAGAGCAGGCCACAGGGTTCTGTGTGTCTCACCCAGGACCACCCCACGCCCAGGCGCCTCCGGCAGGAGCCCACTCGGCACAGACCGCTCCCCAAGGAACCAACCTTCTTGGCAGAGGCCTGGCTAACCGCAGCCCATGTGGGGGCCTGGCGGGGTGGCCCAGGGCGGGGAGGGCCTCTGTCTTATTGTCTTCAGACACCAGCTGCGCACATTGGAATCCCAGACACAGAGACAGGCCCCCGCAGCCCCCTGGAGCGGGGCCAAACCCCGGGCTTCTTCCCAGGGAGGGTTCCATCTCGGCACCCCCATCACCTCCTCCTGCCCCCACCCCCAAACACACACACACACACACCAGGCACCTAGCTTCTTCCCACCAGCTGGTTGTGGGCCCCAGACAAACTGAGCGGAGGCAGGCAGGGGGCTCCACCACCATCCCCTCTGCCCCCAGGGCACTGCCAGGCTTGGGGCTCAACCCAGAGGTCTGACGCACATGCACATCCCACCCACCCTGCCAGCGCCTTGACACAAAGACGTCTCGGAACAACCTGGCCCGTGTCCTACTACAGCAAACCGAAGCAAAAAAGCCCTGGGAAGGAAGCTGGAATCTCCGATCCTGGTCTCAACACTGTCACTCCATCCCCTTCCTGAGTCCCCGATCACAGGCTTTCACTCCCCGCTGGCCGCTTGTTCCTTGTTCTCCAAGGAGAGGACCAGGCCATCCTCTCTAGCACCGGTACCCTATAATTCTAGGATCAGCCTCTTAGATCAGAAAACATGCAACAGCCAAAACCAGTTTGGCTCAGTGGATAGAGTGTCGGCCTGTGGACTGAAAGGTCCCAGGTTCGATTCCAATCAAGGGCATGTATCTTGGTTGTGGGCATATCTCCAGATGGAGGTGTGCGGGAGGCGGCTGATTGATGTTTCTCTCTCATTGATGTTTCTAGCTGTCTACCCCTCTCCCTTCCTCTCTGTAAAAAATCAATAAAATATATCTTTAAAAAAGAAAAAGAAAACATGCAACGCTTTAGGGGTTTTCTTTCAGCCTTGGCTGCTGGGAAGCTCAGAGGCGAAGTGTGTGCTCAGTGGCGACTCCGATCCGAAGCCTAGATTTTTTGACATAATTGCCTTCCCATTTTATGAAATTGTTCTTGTTCTTAGGGGTGAAAATAATAAATCTTCAATTATAAGCTACTTCAACTCCTTTTAGGGGGCACGCATAGATGTGTGTGTGTGTGTGTGTGTGTGTGTGTGTGCAGAGAGGACACTATTTTAGCTGGATGGTGGTGACCAATGAATGTTAGGCGTGCCCCAGTGTCATTTCCATGCTTTGTACTGGAAGGGCCATCCTTCTTTCAATACTAAGGGAATTCCACCCCTGGGTACTTCCATCCACTTGTTAGGAACACACACAGCACACCACATATATGTATACACGTCCTACACAGAAAATGAGCCGGTTAATCCCACACCAACCCAGCACCTACAGGAATGTCCCACCCCCAGCTGACCCCTTCTCCACCTCCTGCCAAACCAGCTGGCTGAGCTGAGGCCAGATTCTGGGGCTCCTGTCCGGTCCCTGAGCACGGGAGGTCGTGTGGCCGGTGATCCCCGGCAGTGAGCGTGAGAGGGCTCTTGGAATCCCAGGAAAGCCTGCCTGCCTTCCCCAAACATTCACTTGGTGCCAGAGCGGAAAACAACGGACCGCCTGCCCTGAGGAACTCAGGCTTAAACAACGCCACTGTCCACAGTCACTTCGGTCCAGAACCACGCTGGATGGCTACTGTGTACTGAAACGGCCAGCCCTTTTCCACACTGGCCATCATACGTGATTCCGGCCTACATTACAAACGCCTCTCCCTCCACCTGGTGAGACTGCTGACGAGTGTGTTGGCTTAGAAGAGCTCTGAGAAGACTCCTTAGTGAACTAATGTACCAGGGGGTTGCCTTGGGGTCTGCTGAGTAAGGCAGGGCTCTTTGTCCCGGCACTGAGAGTCCTTCGGAGCTGAACTGAGCTGAGCTGTGCTGTGCTGCTAAAAAAAAAAAGCAAAAACAATCCCCCTTTTCTTCAAGCTGTTGATTTCCCTGGCACACTGAGGGGAAACGTGCTATCTGACAGCACTTTATTTCTAACAAGCTCTGGGGTGGGAATCGGGCTGAGCACGATACTCAGTCTGTGTGAAGCTGGAGCCTGAGGGTCAGTGCCTAAGTTCTGTCACCTGTGTGGGCCACTCAGAGGTCTTGGTTTCCTGCCTGGTTCTTTCTTGGCTGTAATTTCATGCAGGGAGGCAGGGACACCCTCTCTGGACAAATGAGGTCAATTGGTCCATGAACATTTACTTTTTGCCTCTGTTTCTCTGATTTTGGATTTCTCTAATTGGTAGGAATACAGGGGTGAACAGTCAGATAGTACCTGCCCTCAAGGGCTCATATTCTAGCGGGAGGAGACAAGCATAAAATAATTTAAGCCAGTCATTTCTACAAAGAAGATAAAATAGGGTAATGAGGCAGTAGGTAACCTGGTTTGGTTGTGTTGTGTTGTGTTGTGTTGTGTTGTGTTGAAGTGACTTGGTTTGGGTTGAGTTGCGTTATGTTGATTAAGTTGGATTGTATTGAATTGAGTTGTGTTGGATTTTGTTGCGTTGGGATGGGTTGAGTTGTGTTGAGCTGTGTTGTGTTAGGTGGTATTGTGTTGTGTTTTGTTGGTTTGGGTTGAGTTGGGTTGTGTTGGAGGGTTGAGTTGGGTTGTACTGGATTAAGCTGTGCTGGATTTTTCTGTGTTGTGTTGTATTGAGTTGTGTTGGGCAGCATTGTATTGTGTTTTGTTGGTTTGGGTTGAGTTGAGTTGTATTGGATTGAGCTACGCTGGATTTTATTGTGTTGTGTTGTGTTTGTGGTGTGATTGGGTGGTGGAAAGGACTTCTGCTTTCACCATAATGGTCAAGAAGACTTCTCTAAGGAGGCATCTAGAGTGGGGACCTGAAAGACAGGAGTAGGTGGCCATCCTGGGCAGAAGAAAGAGCTGATTGTTCTCAGTCTCTGCCCACTGGGCTGCTGGGATGTCTTTAAGTTTACTGTGTTTCCTTCCATAGCAGACAGGTCTTCCACAGCAGAGACTAGTCATTTACTCCTTGATGAAACCACTTAGACTCTCACACCACTTAGAGCACAAATACAGCTCCCATACAGGGCCCTCTCCTCCCATTCCTGCTCCAACCAGAGGGAGAAGCCCAGTGTGAAAGTGGACAAAAACAGACTTGGAGCAGGGGCATGAGGGGCGGGCTGGGAGCTTCTGGGGTCTCCTTGGACAAGGCCAAGACAGTGTGGTTGAGGGACAGTCAGGCAGGCTCAGTGCAAGCCACTAGCCCAAGGGAAGGCCTCACTCTCCCTGCCCAGCCCAAGCACCCTCACTGACCTGCACGCGGGCCTCGGTGAGGTCCGTCCTCATGGCCAGCTGCTCCCGCGCGTACACGTCGGGGTAGTGGGTCTTCTGGAAGACCTTCTCCAGCTCTTCCAGCTGGTAGCTGGTGAAGGTGGTTCGGTTCCGCCGCTTCTTGCCCTTGTTACTCTCCGAGTCAGCCTTCTCCAGCGGGCTGGGGAGGTCGGCGCTGGCCCGGTCCTGGGGCCCCTTCACCCCAGCCTCCTTCACACTGAGGTAGCTGCTGTCCATCCCCACGGTATCAGAGTCCGGTGGCAACTCTGGCTCACTCAGGGAGCTTTCTTTGGCTGAGGGGGAAGGAAACAAGGTTAGAAACCAGTGACTGAATCAAAGAAAGAGAGGAAGGAGGGACAGGGGTGCCATCCTCTGCCTTGTCTCATTGGATGTGAGGTCAGGAAGGCCTGGGTTCTAATCTTGGCTTGTCATTACCATGCAAGGTGACCTTAGGCAAGTTCCTTTCCCTCTCTGAGACTTTACCATCATCTCAAAATGGTCCCCTTTTAGCGTCAATGTTATGTGAATCTGGGTCAGTCATTATGACCTCTCTGACCCTACTGAGCCCAGTCTCCTCCCTCTAGAAGGCCCCCTTTGCCGGAACTTCTCCTTTGGGCATGGAGGGTGTGAGTCAGTGCCTTGGATCCATGACATGGAGGGAAAACTCATCCAGCCATCATTTCTGGCTCAACTGAGCTTAGGGTGAGGAGGAGAGGCCAGCATCGAGGTGGCAGAAATGCCCCTCTTTTCCTGGCCTGGTCCTTTTGGAGGTTCAGCAGGAATTGCCGAGACTCCTCTCCCAAAATCCACATCCCCTCGCCCTCCACACTGGCCTCACCAATTGGCCAAGCAGCGTCCTGCCCCCTCCAGGCGGGCCCTGGTAGGTGTACACAAAGCCGGAGGCCCAAGACCACTGCTGTCTGTCAGAACAGGGCTCCGCCCACCGGTTTGTAGAAGCTACAAAGGACCAGTCGACCCACGCAGGTCAGGGATGAGGCAGAAGCTGGGGTGGGAGGGTAGGATGTGGAGTAGATTTTCCGCATCCAAAGAGCCCTGTTAGCACCTGGGCAGATACAATGGCCCCCGGGGTTGGAGCAAGGGCTCTGGAGCCCGACCCCAGGTACGAATCCAGCTGTGTGCTTTGGACACTTCGCTGAACCTCTGTGCCTCAGTTTCCTCCTCTGTAAAATGGGCTGAAGATGGCAGTAGGATAGGCACCCTCATAGGGTAGCTGTTGGAGGAAAGAGGCCACCATTTAAAGTACCGGCTGTGTGTCGAGACCAGTTTGGCTCAGTGGATAGAGCGTCGGCCTGAGGACTGAGAGGTCCTGGGTTTGATTCCTGTCAAGGGCATGTACCTTGGTTGCAGGCACATCTCCAGTGTGGGGTGTGCAGGAGGCGGCTGATCAATGTCTCTCTCTCATTGATGTTTCTGACTTTCTATCCCTCTCCTTTCCTCTCTGTAGAAAAAAAAATATATATATATATATATATATATATATATATATATAAAGCACATTTCTGCCAGGGTCCTTATTCCCACTGTGGGCTGGGCTGGCACACAGCAGAGGACTGACCCTGGAGAAGTCCCCGTCGTGGGCAGACACCCGCTGGAGCATCTGAGTGCGGCCCTGCGGGGAGGGAGCGGATGGTGTCTGCAGAGCGGGGTGCGAACCCCTCTCGGAGCCGCAGTCCCGCCTGTAACTGGAGTTAGAAGACGTGGCAGATGGACGAGGCACATGTGCGCAGCATCTGACAGGACCTTTCACACACCAGCTCCGCTCCCCACAAGCACGAGGGTCACTCTGACCCTAGGTTTCCACTTCTGGGACCGGGTCCAAGCAGTGGGCAGGCCGTGCTGGGCTGAGGCCTCTGGCCCAGGTCTCCAGACCCTGCCCGCGTCCTAAGGCTCACTCCAGGCTTTGGGGGTACATGGGGCTCTCTTTGTGGGAACGCCGGGGAAGCTGCGAGGGACATTTCGTCTCTGTCACGATCACCTCCTGCTCCAAGGCACCAAAGAAAAGGGGGGCAGAGGTGAGGGAGCCTGGAAGCAGCTCCGGGAGGACATTTCGGGGGTCACTGCCCGTGCTGACACCCCCGGGGCTGGTGGGAGAGGGGGGCGGCCCACAGGATCACGCATGAGGCCATGTGAGCCCGGCACCGACTGCCAGGTCTCGGTGACAGCTTCATGCGAACTGCAGCTGGCAGCTGGGCCAAGAGCTTTCAGCAAAGATATTTATCTTCCTGGCAGACAAATAAGTCTTATATTTTGGGGTGTGTTTTTTTTTTTTTAAAGAGAAGAAATCCCACTCAGCCTCACCAAAAATAAACATCTCTGTTATGCAACTTCCTGTAGGCCAGACTGGCAGGGGGGAGCCCCTAGCCCTCCGGCCCCCGCCCTGGGCTCCCCGGGCCCCATCCGGTGACCCAGTGGACCCCGAGAGCAGCCTCTGGCCCCCAGGCTGGGGTTGGGGCCGCCCCGCACAGCCTCACGGGCTGTGCAGCAGGAACTCCGTGTTGTGGAAACGGAGGGTTGGTAGGGACCTGCCCAGAGTCCTGGTTTTAACTGGGGGGGAAACTGAGGCCAGAGAGTGCGGGGCATGTGTGCTAACCCTCTCAGCTCCTGGGTCCTTCCCCGAGGAGAGGATAAAGGCAGAGACACCTGGGCCCTCCACAGCCAAGGAGCCCTACTCGGCTTGTCCTGGGGCAGAAGGGCAGGCCGAGGATGAGGGAGCAAGGATGCGGCCTCTGAGAGAAGCCCTCGCCGCTGGGCTGGGCTGGCCTTAGCCAGTGGGGAGGCGGCAGAACAGCCAGTGTTCCACGGTGAGGAGTCAGAACTCAGTCTCCTCACCTCCAGCCACCCACTGAGAGGGAGTGGGGGGCAGGGGGAGATGGGGAGACAGCTCGGTCCTTGTGCAGACACCACACCGAGGGCAGGGAGGTGAGCCCTGACTTCATGGGATCGTTTCACAGTGGTCTCGTCTGTAGATGAGGCGGGCACGCCCCTCGGGCACGGGCAGGGGGAGCAGGCAGAGGCGGTGTCACGCCTCAGCGGGGTGGAGAATCCCTCCCACCCTGGGACTATGGGCCTTCCCCTTGGGATCTGGAGGGGGAGGGGGGAGATGTCTGTGTCCAGGCAAACGTCAGCTGACGGGAAAGGCAGGTGACGCAGGGATTCTGGCAAACTGATGCTTCCGGTGCTCAAAGAGGAAGAAGAGCCTCCCAGTCTCAGTTCTCATTAGTGGTCGCCTTGCTTGCTGTCCTTCTATCACAAAGGAACCTTCCCCGAGGTTCTGTGGCCACCCAGCTGGTGGCATGACCAGCCGAGGCCCTCCCTCTCAGGTCCTCCGTCCAAACATCCCGGACTCAGGGCGTCTAGCTGAGCCTCCTTCCACCCCCAGCTTCTCCACCGGGGCTGCTGCCTGGCTTTGGTGGCAGAGCTCCTGCCCGCTGGCAGCTGGGCACCCATCCTGAGGTGCAGCCCCTGCCTGGCTCCTGCAGATCTGGCGCATTGGTCCTGGTTCTGAACCTCCAGGCCCCCAGGACAGCCCTGTGGACACTGCGAGCCCGGTGCCCTCTCGGAGTCTTCATCTCCTGGCTATAAAGGTTCAGCTCCCCCCGCTGCTCCTCAGGTGGCCCCGAGTGTGTGGAGCCTGAGACAGGCGGATGCCAGCAAATGGTTCTCTGACTACATAATTCAAGGTGCTGGTGGAGAACCTGCATGGCACCCCGAGACCTGGGTGCCCTTCTCAGTAAGATGGCACTGAAAACAGAGCTCCTGCAATGCCCTTCCATGCCCCTGTCTCCCAGGGCGGGTGCAGGAGGCAGAGGCACAGAGACAGGTTTGGGCATGTCCATGTCCAGGAACCCCAGCCGGGCATCTGCCAGTGAAGCACCCATCTTACATAAAAACTGCTTGAAATTGTAACCTTGCTATTGGCTTCTGTAAATGCTTGCTTGCTTAAAGAACAAGGAAAATAAGACTACTCTCTCTTCAGAGAGGCCATTAAACCTTCCCGGGACAAAATTATCAGTGCTGGCACCAGGCCAGGCCTTTGGGTGCGGTCTCAAGGCCTCAGCACATAGGGACCCCTTTAAGAACTTGCAAAGGGGCAAGAAACAATCCATATTTGGGAGACAAAGAAGGTAAAAACATATAAATAGGGAACATTCCTGCATGTTGGGGCCCAGAATTGGAGAAACATTTTCCTCTGGACCCGCGCGTAATAAATGTATCTCCAAACTCTCCAAGCGTGGTTTGATTATTCTGGTTTTCTGTAACACCAGGACCCGACTCCACACCCACCGGGCTGCTGTGCTGGGGTAGAGGACAGTCCCCTGGGAGTCCGCCCGCTGGCCAGGCTGCAGGACCGCCATCTTCAGGACGATGGCACCAGCACCAGCACGAGGCTGAGGAGCAGCAGGCCCTGCCTGGGCCCAGGCCACTGGCCTGGGCCTGCGAATTGGGCTCTTCCCCAGCCCTCCCTGAGGCAGTTCCCATAAGGTCCTCAAACGGGTGCTGTGCTGATACTCCTTCCACAAATAAAACAGGCTTTATCCCTGGCTGTGGGGCCCCATACCCTGAAATCCTGATCTGCATCTTCCCCGTGGAATGTCCTGGTGTGGAAATGACCCCAGCCACCTGGAAGAATCATGTTAAGGTGCCTAAGACATGGAGAGAGAGCACTGCGGGCCCTCGGAAAGATGCCCGGGCCCTGATGGCCAGGGCAGTCCCGCCTGCCCTTCAGACAACCCGAGGGAAGTGCCACTTCCATCACCCGCTGCTGATGAAGTGGGAGCTTTCCGTTCAAGGGTCTGTTCTTAATCAGCAGGACCCTGGGCCCGGGGCCTCTGCCTGAGCTCCTTCAGGCCTGACCCTCTTCTGGGAGCCGCCGGGTTGGCCACTGGACCATCCTGGCTGCTGGGTTTCGAGAAATGGGAAAGCTTTCTTTACCCCCTTACCCTCTGCCCACGTGTCCTGGTTCAACCCAGAGGCGTCACTCATCCAGCCTGACCTTGAGAGGTTTCCCAAGGTGACTGCGAACCTTTCTGATGACTAGGATTTTAAGAGAACGTGTTATGACTGTGGTTTCAAGATAAGGGACTTCTGAAGCCACTTGGGGAGAGGGTGCCGGGCGCCTCTGTGTGGGGTCTCCCTCCGTGTGCTCGGAGGGCTCCCTCGGGCGTGAGGCACGGCCGCAGTTGTGAATGGGTGTGCGGGTTGGGGACCTAGGTGTACTTGCCTGCAGAGCATGTGCACTTGTGCAGGCAAGTGGGATGTGTGTGCTATGGCAGGTGGGTATGCGCAAGCAAGCACTATCCTGCAAATACACATGGGTGGGTATGGACATGGGTGATTTGCGTGCGTGTGCACGTGCACGTGTGTGTACAGTTGTGCCCAGGGCCTTGCATACAGAGTGTATGTCTCGGGGGTCTGAGGAACTGTATCCTCCCTGGTTTGGATTACATCTATTTTCCCTCCGAACATCTGCTTGGGGGGGACATGCCGCTCGCTCTGCTCGCTCTGTGCTCGGGTGAGCGGCCTCACAGCCCCCGTGGCAGAGTGTACAGCGCCGATGTAATCTCCTCAAACAAAACCGGCCAGCGTGAGGCCCTTTCATGCTATTTAAAGGGCAGTGACAAAACCCACTGCTGTCCAAACAGGCGTGTGGGGGTGGGGTGGAGGTCAAAGGTTACCCATCGATCACAGCCCTGGCCTACCTCCTCTGCCACTGGGCTCTGTCCAGAGCTCAGCTTGATGGCCTGAGGTTAGCCCCAGGCCCGAGGAGGAAGGCTGAGTGAGTGGCATTTCAGGGAGCAGGCGTGGAGCCTATTTCGTGGGCACCAGTGGGGGCGGAGGTGCAGGTGCGTGGGCCCGCCAGCCACCAGGTGACACGGCGCTCCTGTTCACCTCCACGCACCTGCCCCAGCCCTAAAGGCTTCTCCGGACCAGGGCCTTCTGAGAAACTGCCAGCAACCACAGGGCTGAGGACAGCAGAGGGCTCCGGGCCAGCTGGTCTCCTCAGTGGGCCTGGAACAGAGTGGGGACAGTAGGGGAAGCTAGTGACACCTGAGGAAGCTGTGCAGTTCCCATGACCGTGATGTTCAAAGGAAACAGAAACAGTGGGCAAGGCACCCCACCCAGGTGGCAAATGCACCTGAAACACGCTCGGCATATTGGTCACCGTGAAAGCAGTCGACAAGCCCCGTGAGATGTCACTCTACACCCGCTGCCATGGAGATCAGAACCTGGCAGTACCGAGTGTTGGCGAGGACACGGAGCAACTGGAACTCTCCCGTCGCTGGTGGGCACAGTATGGCCGTGCCAGAGCCAGACGCGGACCGCACCACCCAGCAAGCAGTCGCACTGCCGGGCATTTGCCAGAAAGAAATGAAGACATTTTCCAGGGGGTGGGAGGCACCAAATCGGCATGCAATGTTCAGAGCGGCTTTGCTCATAGTCGCCCCCAAACTGGAAACAACCCGATTGTGGATGGCGGAGCAAACTGTGGAGCAGCGATGCGATGGGGTACTGGTCAGGGTCAGGGGAGCACGTGTTGATACAAGCAATGGCAGGGCTGACTCTCAGCTTACGTTCTGTAGGAGAAGCCAGTCTCGAAATGAACATAACTCATCCCTGCACTTACTGACCGTATGGCATTTGGGGAAGGCGACAGTGTCAGGATGGAGAACAGACCACTGATGGCCGGGGTCAGGGAGGGGATGGGATGACACTGGTGTATGGATCCATCTGGTATCCCAATTGGTAGAGGAATGTGTTAAAATTCATAAAACTTACACTCCCCTCCCCATGTAAATTTTACACTATTTTATCCTATCTAATAAGGAGGGAATATGCTAATTGCTGCCACGCCCTCAAAGATGGCGGCACCCACAGCCACAAGATGGCGGTGCTCAGTCCCCTCAGTCCTGCCAGGGTGGCAGGTGTGTGGCACCGCCGGGCCCACCCTATGTACCTGCATCTGGAGTCCCCCAGCCCCCTCAGACCTCCAACTGCCTAGGGCCAGCTCAAGGCACAGGCAAGCCTTGGATGGCGGCTGCCCAGCCCCCCAGGGCCGCCTGAGGCTCAGGTAACCAGGGCCAGCTGAGGCTTGTGCTGCCAGCAGTGGCAGCAGCAGAGGTGTGATGGGGCATTGCCTTCCTGGATCACCAGGTTGCCTCCTGCCCCTGAGGGCTCCCAGACTGTGAGAGAGGGCAGGCCAGGCTAAGGGACCCTCCCCTCCAGTGCATGAATTTTCGTGCACCAGGCCTCTAGTTTTAAAAATAAAAGAGATGTGAGCAAAGAAAATACAGAATTGTGTTTAAATATACTAAGGGAAACTAAGCAAGTGAAAAGTTTGTAGGTCTTCACCTAGTAATCCCACCTCTAGGAATTTATCCTAAAGGAATGATTATGACGAGCACAAAGAATTAACTAGAGAAAAAATTCATTGTGGCATTATTACACAGAAACCCCGAAAATAACTGGGATATCTGGGAAAGGACACGAGTTAAATTAAGGACAGTGGTTCCAGAAATGGAAGATCTTTCCCCTGCAGACTGTTTCTTTCTTGGCATTTGATACACACATATTATTATGTATTTATTTTTTTCCCTTTGTTTATAGTCTCTCTCTCCCTTCCATAAAATAGGGAGTGTATCTGAATATATTTGTTTTGTTGACCTTCATTCTATTTCCTAGTATTGTGGCCAGCACGTAGTAGGTGTTCAATAAACATTTGATGAACAAATAGCATTTTAGAAGAATAGAATTTTAGTACTTGGGAAAATGTTCACAATATATTAAGTGAATTTCATTTGAGGGGTGGGTGGAGTATCTGTCCTTAGAGAATACTAGAAGTTTCCAAAAGTAAGAACACAGGTATATGGGCTCATTTTGTTCTTTTTTTGTTTGTTTGTTTCTGGTTTGGGTTAATTTTCTGTTTATCCTACCATGGACAGAAAGGCTATTATCACTTTACAATGCTTTTATCACTTTAAAATGCTATTTGAAAGCAGCCATCAGCGAGGCCTGCTCTGGGTAAGCGCAGCAGCGTCACGTGGAATGGGGTGGAGGAAGGGGAGAAGCTTCAGAGAAAGTGCCCATTTGCAGTGGGCATTGCCACATCCACACAAACAGGGCCCCTCCCAACTCTGAGACCTCTTGGATAACAGACACACACACACACACACACACACGGATCCTATTTTCTGTATGTCTTTTTTAACCTAAGACTGTCCTGTACATCTTTCCACGCTGTTCTACATTCTTCCACCACATCCTTTTTCATGGCTGCATAGTATTTCACCACGTGGACAAACTCTGTTTTATCTTATCCATCCTCTGCTGTTGGGTTTCTGACTCGCTGAAATGATCACAGGCCGGTGATGACCCTCCTTATCAGTAAATCCCTCAGCACCCTCGGGGTTTCCTTAGAAGAAGCTCCAAGCACTAGAAATACTGAGTTAAATCCCGCACACCCCTTAAGACCTCGGATGACACGGCCAAACTGTCTGCTAAAAACGTGCCCACTTCCTCAGTGACCAGCAGGGTGCCCACTGCTGCAGGGCCAAACTGTTTTTAAAACATCTTTGCCAGGGTGATGGGTAAAAGCTAAATGTTGTTCGTTTACATCTCTGAAATACCCAGTGAGGTTAAACCTTGTATCTGTCGTGAATTGCTTGTGTTGGGTTTGTTATCTTTGTGACTTGCTTCTCTTGGGTTTCCAAGGTGACCCCTTCTCCCAACCTGACCCCTAGGGTGGGCTCCCCTCTTTAGCACTGAATTCCCTGCCTGCGAGTGCTGATCCATGGGGCTGCGCCCCCACGGGACCCGGAGGAGTTCAGAGCTGGGCCTCCCTGATGCTTTGCTGGGTCCTGTCCTTAGTGGCACCGGGGCAGCTGCGTCCGCCCTGCTGAGGGTCACAGGGCTCCACAGAAAAGCGACCCAGGCCTTGGTCCCTCGGCACACACTGGGGTGTGGCTGCAGCATCGGGGTGAGAAAGCAGACCTTGTGGGATGAGGGGGCGCGAGGAAACCAGCCACAGGGCAGGCCGTGAAGACCAAAGGCGGCCCCTCAGCCTCTGCGGTCGGGAACAAAACTCCTGGCTTTTCTGTTTCCTCAGCGCAGTTAGCATTGTTCAAATCTTAGCCAGGGAGTGGGGGGCGGGGGAGGAAAAGGGGTTGTGAGAGGGAACAGTCTCTGCAGGAAGCCAAAAGGAGGCATAGCTGGGATGCTCTGCTCACCCCAGGCTGGGGTCCCTGGCCCCTGCCAGAAGGGAATAGGGCCACACTCCCTGGTGGCCGGAATCAAAGGCTGCAGTTGCTCACCCTGACCACCAGGAGGCACTGCAGTCCCAATAAAGTTCCTCTGGGCCAAGGTGGTGCCTCAGGGCCCCCGTGCCCTGATGAAATCTCTCTAACTCTGGTTGGAGACCTAGGCCCCACCGGGGAGGGTTTGCCAAGCAAGTGGCTACTCGGTCCTCTGCGTGTCT
The DNA here is from genome assembly GCA_004026805.1 of Lasiurus borealis. Classification (NCBI taxonomy): domain Eukaryota; kingdom Metazoa; phylum Chordata; class Mammalia; order Chiroptera; family Vespertilionidae; genus Lasiurus; species Lasiurus borealis. The sequence continues at coordinate 51,358 of PVJN01007761.1, forward strand.
GCTGCTGTCCTAGCACAACAAGGGACACTGGGTGAGGTGGCTCCCTGCCCCTCCCCATGCAGCCATTTCCTCCTCGGGGTTTTCACATTCTTGACTCACTTTGATCCTCTCAAAATGTCCCCCCAGTGGTCTGAGCGTCCTCACTGTAGAGGCAGGAAAACAGGCGCACAGAGGAGCCTCCGAATGTCAGCCTGTCCTGAGATCCCTTTATTCTGAGCTGCTCCTTTGCAGAGCCGGGGAGTCCTGGCTCCCCAGCTACTTGCAAACGAGCTGAGAAAGGCACCCCCTCCCCAGGGCCCCTGGGGTTTTGCCTGCTTGGCTTTCCATGTGGCCGGCAGATTTGATGCCAACGCTCCTGTGGGTTCTTCCCAGGGGAGACTCAGCGGAGACGGGGCTGCAGACAGAAGCTCTCTCTGTTCTTCCCGCACAAGGGGGTGGGGGTCTTGTTTGGTTGGGAGGATGGTGTGTGTGTGGGGGGCTTCCCGGAGCCAAGGGAGGAGACCGAGTGGGCACCGAGATCTCCCTAAAAACCGGGAGCATGTGCTTCATGCTTTTCCCGGTCCTAGGACATCTGTCATCCGTCACTGCCCCTGTCACTGACTCTACAGCTTTGTGAGACATCCCCATCCCACAGGCCCAGAAACGGAGGCCACAGGGAGTAAATGACGGGTCCAAGAACGTACATCTGATAAGAGGCAGAGCGAGGGTCTGAGCCCAAAGCCTGGGCTTTGCCTCTGGACCTTCCGGTGGGGACACGGCACCAGGAACCAGGTCAAGGAGGACGCGAAAAAGATTGGGACTCGGGAGGATGGCTCCCTGCAGATGCCTCTCCGTCAGCCCCATCCCGGCCACCTTCAGCGCTGGCCCTGATCGAACCTGTGTCACCTGGGATCCCCCATGTGGGCCAATGCCTTGTCCCAGGACTTGTTTTCAGGGTCTCCAACATCCCCCCAGCTTACACCCAACAACCAACTCTTTCTTGTTCTCTCCCTGACATTATGTCTTGGTTTGCATTCATCTTCTACCAAATATCGAAGTACTGAGAGGTAAAGAGGCATATGTCTACCACTCTCTCTTAAGAAGGTGGTAAGAAAATAATACCTATGTTATACGTACTTATATGCGTATTATGAATACAGATACAACACATTCATGGAGAGAATGCAAGAGAGATGGATACCCCAAATACGATGACATATTAACATTTGGGGAATTGGTATAAAGGGCATCTGGGAACTCTTTGTCCTTGTACCTTTTCTTATAGTCTGAAATTACCTTAATACAAAAATTGGCTTTAAAGAAGAATGTGGATAAATGAGGACAAACCACTTTATCCGGGAATCCTATTTTGGGACCCATATTTGTAATCCTTCGAACAGAATCAAGACTGGAGTTAAGTTAGCAACCTCGCACCTACCCCTCACCATCCACAGCCTCTTGTGATTTTGTCACTAAAATGACAAGGTAGATGTCACCTCTGGGAACAAGCCTTCCTTCCCAGCCTGTCGGAAACCTTCACGGACACAGGAGCATCTGGCGGCTCAGAGCACCCGGTCCCCATACAGCTCCTCTGAGGCCTGCAGGAGGCAGGATTTGGTTCCCTGAGGTCAAGCTACTATTGGAACTGAGTTAAAAATATATATATATATATATATATTTTGAGCCTATTATAATTTCAGCTTGCTTAAAGTTAGAGTAAATGAGTGAGGTTTCCTTGTATATATATATATATATATATAAAAGTGGTCGCCGAAACCGGTTTGGCTCAGTGGATAGAGAGAGTGTCAGCCTATGGACCGAAAGGTCCCAGGTTTGATTCCTGTCAAGGGCATGTACTCTGGTTGCGGGCACATCTCCAGTAGGGGGCGTGCAAAAGGCAGCTGATTTATGTCTCTCATCGATGTTTCTCTCTATCCCTCTTCCTTCCTCTCTGTAAAAAATCAATAAAATATACATATTTTTTTTTAAAGTGGTGAGATAGAAAACCTACCAACAACTAATACACAGGGACAACCCAAGTGTCCATCTGTGGGTGAATGGATAAGCAAACTGTGGCATAGGCAGTTCAATGGAGTATCATTCAGCCTTCAAGAAGGAAATTCTGATGACACCTGGATAAATCTTGAGGACATCAGACTGAGGGGAATAAGCCAGTCACCAAAAGACAAATCCTGTATGACTCCACTCCTCTGAGGTACCTCGAGCAGTCAAGTCCATGGAGAAAGCAGCGTGGTGGTTGATGGGGGCGGGGACATGTGGTTTAATGGGGTACAGAGCTTTAGTTTTACGAGATGGAGATGGGTGGTGGTGATGGTTGCACAACATCATGAATACACTTAGTACCATTGACCTCACACTTAAAAATGATGAAGATGGTACATTTGTTATGTGTATTTTATCACAATAAAAAATTGGGGAGCCCGGCCAGCAGGGCTCAGGGGTTGAGCATTGACCTATGAACCAGGAGGTCAGGGTTCAATTCCAGGTCAGGGCATAGGCTGGGATGCAGGCTCCATCCCCAGGAGGGGGCTTGCAGGAGGCAGCCAATCAATGATCTTTCCCTTCCTTCCCTCTCTGAATCAATAAAAAGTATTTTTTAAGAAATTGGGGTGGGGGTGGGGGGAAAGAAAGTCCACTAGCCAGTATCCCTTCAGCCTTCGTCCTGCCTGCAGCCTGCCCAGCCTGCTCCATCTGGTCCTAGATCCCTCTACCCCCAGCTTGTGCTCTCAATTCTTTTTCCCTGTCTTCCCCCACATGCTATGCCTAGATTTCATTTATCAAATAGGTGGGTCACCTGCTTGTTCATTCACTGACTACTCCCCTCAGTCATGGCCTCATGGAGGGGACAGGCAAGTCAAGGGTTCCCAGACCCCATGGGCCAGAGCATCCTGGCACAGCAGGTCCGTGGGGAGGGGCAGGCAGTCCTGGTGGGAACGGTGGGAGAAGTTTCAGTGATGCGTGGCCTTGAACTGAGTGTCGAAAACCAGAGAAGTCTTGGCAAGACATGTTCCATTCTTGGTAAAACAGGACCCTCCCAACTCCCAAAATTAGTCATAAACGACCCAGCGAGAAGCCTTCGGGGCCTCCCACCAGGGCTGCGGACAATAATAGAAACGACCAGAACACCATCCCCTGTGTCTGGGCGGTGCTGAGCCACCCACCTCTGTGTCTGATCCTCCCCAGATGCCCGGTATTGTGGCCCGTTTTGCAGAGGAAGACACTGAGGTCAGACTAGTTTAACAACCTGCCTGAGAGCACAGCGCTAGGAGGGGGCAGAGCTGGGGCTGGAGCCCGGCGGTCCAGCCACCAGCAGAGCCGGGCTCTTGGGCGGAGCACAGAGAGGCTTCAGCGGGTCCCGGGAGATGTGACTGAGCCGCAGCAGTGACTTCCATCGAAGAGGGCTACACGGAGCTTCAGGGTCACCAGGAGAAGCCCCCTTGATGGCTAAAGTTGAATTCCACTTCCTGATATTTACTGGGGTGGGGGCATCGAGAGCTTAGTCTAAGATTGTGGTTGGCAAACTGTGGCTTTTGAGCTACATGTGGCTCTTTGGCCCCAGGAGTGTGGCTCTTCCACAAAATACCACGGCCTGGGCGAGTCTATTTTGAAGAAGTGGCGTTAGAAGAAGTTTAAGTTTAAAAAATGCGGCTCTCAAAAGAAATCTCAATCGTTGTACTGTCGATAGTTGGCTCTGTGGACTAGTGAGTTTGCCGACCACGGAGTCTAAGGGACTCCAACTGTCCTTAGCTGCTCTCCTCTCCGACACTAGGGATTTCCCAGCTCCCACCTTCCGGGCCCCATCCCCCAGCCCTGCCCCCAGTCCCTGCAGGAGATTCTGGCACCTGGCAGGGGAAGGGGAACCGACCCACACGGGTCCACTCTCAGAGGGGCAAAGAGAGCTTCCCTTCACCCCCACCATCAGTCCCAGAGCTCAGCACCACCCCACACCTTACAGGCAGGCTATGGAGACACCCCCCTCACACCCCCCCCAGGGCTCAAACGGCCCTCAGGACCGTGTCTCCCAATGGGAACTGGCTGTGATGTGTTAATAGCTATTTGGGGGCAAGTTAGGCCAGAGTCGCTGTAAGAGCTGAGCAACACCACTCGAACCCGTAACCGTTTCATCCACCTCCTTCCCCCGGCGCGCTCTCCTCGGCTCAGCTTCCCCCTCCGGTCCAGCTGTCGCAGACACGTATAGGCGTCTGTCCAAAGGCGCCCCTTCCATCAGGGCCCATTGCACACCGACACAACGAAGACTAAAGGGGGTGACCCGTTTGTCACCGCTGGGAAAATCCGATGTTCCCTTTCCTTTTGTTCTGTATCTTTAAAAACGTCCTGTTTAATCTAACGAACCAAATAAACTGATGATCAAAAATAGACCCAGAGACACGGAAGCATGAGCAGACCGTGGAACCTCAGAGGGAAGGCAGGGGCGGGCGGGTGGGAGGGATCAATCAATGAATTAGTCTGCATGTGTGGACACAGACCAGGGGGTGGGAAGGGCCTGGAGGGGGAGGGCGGGAGGAGACGGGAGCAGGCTGGAAGAGGTTAATGGGGGGGGGGGGAGGAGGACCTATGTAATACTTTCAACAATAAAGATTTTTTTTAAAAAAAAACAACCCACAACTTCAGGTTTATTCTTAAGGAAGACCCTCACATAAACACACTTGGATGCACTGAGGTGGCAACTTGAAGGCACAACCACCCAATGGAAGCGTCGTTTTAATCTCTGCATTAAGTACAGGGGGGCGCCCGGGCCAGCGGACGGAGCTCAGGTCAGCTGTGAGCGACTCACAAAACCTCGCTCCTGCTTACATTCCTGGGCCCCTTTCTTTCTTTCTTTTTTTAAAAATATATTTTACTGATTTTTTACAGAGAGGAAGGGAGAGGGACAGAGAGTTAGAAACATGGATGAGAGAGAGACACTGCACGCCCCCTACTGGAAATGTGTCGGAAACCAGGATACATGTCCTTGACCGGAATCAAAACTGGGACCCTTCAGCCCTCAGGCCGACGCTCTATCCACTGAGCCAAACCGGTTCTGGCCGGGCCCCTTTCTTACGTGGGTACGCGGACATGGCAGTGCTCAAGGACCAGTTTCTCTATGGGAGTGGCCTGTGCCTCCTTCAGACCCCGGAGGTTGGGGGTGGGAGGGACCGCAGCGAGCGGCCATTCCGGAAACAGAGCTCAGTGGCTCAGGGCCAGGTCGGCTCGGGCAGTGCTTCTCCAAGTGGGTCCGGACGCCGGTGCTGAGCTGAGCAGGAGGCCACTTTACGGGGTCCGTGAGCAGAGGTTTGGGGAGGCGTTTGTGGGCTCCGCCCGTGCATGGGAGCAGCCCCGGGCTGGTTCTGAGGAAGGCCCTGGAAGGAGGGGGTGGGGCTGGGCAGTGGTGGAGGAAGGCGGTGTGTGCTCCAGGCCTCAGTTTACCAAGTTCTCTCGTGAGCTTGGTCCCGTCTGCTGGGCACAGGCGTGAGGCCGCGAGGCAGTGGGCATCGGCCCCCGGGCGGAGGCGTGGGGAGGAAAAGGTCGTGGCTTTGGGCAGGGGGTCTGTGCTGAGGTCACAGCAGGAACAGTGGCCCTGGGTGGCCCTCTGCCTTCTCTATCTGTGCATCGGGGCTGCTCACACCGCCCCAAGGTTTCAGGGAGAGATCCCGGTCCAGGCCTGGCCCCTGGGCGAACAGCTGCTCCCTAATCACAGCCGGGCAGGCTGGGCCCAGAGAAGGGACGGAATCCCGCCATGCTGTGTGCCCAGCTGTGCCCACGCAGAGAGGGACGGTGCTCCAGCCTCGCCCTGGGGCCTGCTGGTCTGGAGGTGGCGGCAGATGAACACAGAGCACAGACCTTCCCTCATACTGCCTGGGTACAAGGTGGAGCGGTGGGGTGGGGGTGGGGTGGTGCTATAGGATCTGAGGGGCCTGGGGCTGCCCCTCCCCAGACTTGGATCCCCCCCGGAGGCAGAGAGCCAGCCTCATTCCTTTCATCACCCCTCCATATTTTGAAAAGATTTTGGTAACCGCACAGTGTAGCTCAAGTAATAATTTTCCAATTTTCTGCATTAAGGTCAGCGATAACTATCGGTTACAGCTTTGACCAGACCCACACAGCCGGGGCTCCCGCAAAATCCCCTCGGCGGTGATGGCTGACGCTGATCTGCTTTAGGGACCGTCCCAAGCTCCTTGCTCCTTACCCTTACCCATCCTCACCACATTCCTGAAAGGTGGGCATTCTTGTCCCCGCTTTAGAGATAAGGAAACGAAAGGGGGAAAGTTTGCCAAGCGCACAAGCGGAGATCTGCTTCCAGGTCCCGGCTACACCAGCCACCCCAAACCAAAGGCACCCGAAGTTTCAGGCAGCCTTCCAGCCCAACCGGGGGAAGAATGAAGTTTCTAGAACAGCGGTTCTCAACCTGTGCGTCTCGACCCCTTTGGGGGTCGAACGACCCTTTCACAGGGGTCGCCTAAGACCATCGGAAAATGCAGATATTTACATCACGATGCATAATAGTAGCAACATTTCATGGTTGGGGGTCAGCACCATATGAGGAAGTGTATGCAAGGGTTGCAGCCTTAGGAAGGTTGAGAACCACTGCTCTAGAAGATTCTAGGAATACGAGACATGGTGCCTGAAGCTTGCCTTGGGGCACCCGCCGGGTGACAGGCTCCAGCCGTCCTCTGTCACCGGCCCTTTAATCCTCGGCCCCTCTTTCCGCACTTCCCGTTCCCCGTGGGCAGCAGAGGCCCAGAACTATTTAATGGAAAATTCCAGAAATAATTCATACATTTTAAATGGTGCGCCCTCCTGAGCAGTGTGATAAAATCTTGTGCTGTGACCCTCATTTTACTTAATAACGGCCCCCCAAGCCATGCGCGTAACGTTTATTACGGTATATTGTTATTATTGTTCTATTTTATGATTGTTGTTAATCTTTTACTGTGCTTAATTTATAAGCTTTATCATAGGTATGTGTGCCCAGGACCAAACACAGTGTATGTAGGGTTCAGTACTATCTGTAGCTTTAGGCACCCTCTGGGGGTCTTGGAATGTACTCTCCCTGGATAAGGGGGGGCGACTGTATTCACAGGGCAACACGCTGAAGTGGGGGGAGAGGCATGGACGGGGGCCTTCCCTCCTGGAGCTCCTCCAGCTCCACAGAGGGGGGCTCCGGGGTCATCTTACCTCAGGGAGTCGGGCCCACATGTGGGCTTGTGAGGTGTGTGGCCCTGAGAGCACCTGAGAATTTCCCCCAGAAGCAGGTTCTCACAGGAGAGTCAGCTGATGGACATGGAGGCTCCGAACCGGCCGGGGACCCAGCCAGAGGCCTGGGGGGGGGGGTGGAGTCTGTCCTCTACCCCTTCTCACCAGCCCGGTTCCTGGGAAATAAATGTGGAATCCCTTGGACCTGTCAGTCACTGGCCTGGAGGGGAGGGGAGGGACAGGGTGATTTTCAAGGTTCCCATTTTCTGGGATTCTGGACTTTACCTAAGAAGGCATGCCAGGGACAGACAGGCAGACCGATGGGACAGAACTAGAAATAAGCTCTCCAATATATGGCCGACTGGTTTTTGACAAAGGTGTCAAGATCGTTCAATGGAGAAAGAACAGTCCTTTCAACAAATGGTTCTGGGAGAACAAATATCCACATGCAAAAGCATGATGTGGGGCCCTTATCTTACACTGTAGGCAACAATGAACTCAAAATGGACCAAAGACCCTCAAACTTTAGAGGCAGAATTATAAAACTCTTAGAAGAAAACCAGGGGAATGTCTTCATGATGCTGGAGCGAGCAATGATTTAACACAGGAAGTACGGGAAACTGAATGAAAAGTAACGAATCGAATTTCATCAAATTTAAAAACTTTTTTGCATTTAAAGGACACCATCTGGCGAGTTAAAAGACAACCCACGGAATGAGTGGAGATATTTGCAAATCCCCTATCTGATAAGGGGTTAATATCCAAAATCAAACTCCTACCACTCAACCACCACCACCACCACCACCACAAAACACCCCCACCCAAAATGGGCACAGAGCTTGAGCAGACTTTTCTCCCAAGAAGATATACAAATGGCCAGCACGAAAGGACAAGTAGGGCTGGCATGACCCCATAGAGCAGGAAATTTCTAGGGATAGAGAGGGGAACAGAGCTCTTCAGGGACCCGGGGAGAGGAGGTGTCAGGCTCTCACCCCAGGCCTTGACTCAGAGGAAGGAGAAAGGAAGAGAGGATAGACATATTTTTAGTTCACTTCTATGTGGAAGCTAATGAGGCAAATAAACAAAGTAAAGACAGACTCATGTATCCTGAGAACAGATTGGCAGCGTCAGAGGGGAGGGGATCGATAATGAGATTCGTCCTCCCCAGAAAAGAACTTGACCTTGCAGGATGCACTTGACTGACCTCCTCCATTCTCATGAAATCAGGCACCTCGGTCCCCTCTTCGGTGAAGATCCTGCAGGCACCCTACCTCTCTGCACCAACACCCCTCGCTCCCCTTCCTCAGAGGACAGACCCAAACAGCCCCGTTTTACAAATGAAAAAATAGGAGTGAAATCAGAGAAATAAAGGGATTGCTCCAAAGACACATGGCTATTTCCTTGGGAAAGCTAGGACGTGATCCCGGGTCTCTTGATCTCCAAAGAAGACTTGGGAAGTGGGGGGTGGGAGGGAGCTAGGCAAGGAGAAAGGAGAGCAGCAGCAAGGGCTTCTCAGCTACCAGACGATCCAGTGGGCCTGTGGCCACTCCCAGCTTCCTCCAACTTCTCTAAGACCTCCCCTTCCTGGGTAAGGCGATGCCCACCTGCGGAGTAGGGGGGAGAGACTTCTAAGGAGCAGACAACCCTTCCCACCACTACCCACCCACGCTGCCCTCCTCTGCCAGTCTGAGCCAGGACTCCGCAGTCCAGCATTGCCCGATGCACTGAACTGCCAAGTGACTACCCTGTGCCCCACCCCAGACCTGAAGGCAGGGCTGTGCCCAGCACTTCTCGGAATCCCCACGAGGCCTGGCACGGTGATGGGCTGAGCTTGGTAAGCAGTGAGCGAGTGGAATCAGGCACTTCTGTGAAACGGGACATCTGGGCCAATGGATGGACGTCTGGGGCCTCTTCCAACGCGAGGTGGGACACCCCACCTGACACCAGCACCCATTGTGTGTGGGTGGGCTGGCCCGGGGCTCCTGGACGCCACGGAGGCTCCGGGCCTGGCGCCTGGTCAACTGAGAGAGGAGGAGGTCCGTCCTGTGGCCTCAGTTAACCCAGAGGCACAAGCCCTCATGGTTTCCACCTCGAAGGAAAGAAATCCTGGCCCAGGGAGCCAGGCAGAGAGCGGGGGCCCCAGCCTGCCAGGTCACAGGGAGGATGAGTACCTGCCACCCCACGGGGACTCCATGGGTGCTCTCCTGTGGCCGCTGCAATCTCCTGGAACTTGTGCTGGAGTTGCCCTATTTCTAAAGAGGGGGGAACTAGCATCTCCCGTGTTTGGTGCACAGAGAGTGTGCAATGTACAGGAGGGCTTACAGTGAAGGAAGTGGGTGAGTCTGAGTGGATCTTTCCCAAGTCCTTCCTCCTCCTCCTCCTCCACCTCCAGCAGTGAAAGCAGGAGAAGCCAGCAGCGGCTCTCTCCTTCCCGTCACCCTGTGTACAGGGCCCCGTTTCTCTATGGGCCTCAGTTTGCTCATCTGCTAAAAGGGATCTGCAACATTCAAAAAGATGGTGCAGATGATGGTTTGTCTCCAGAGTGAGCCACACAGAGCAGAGGGTATACTCAAGAGTTGGGGGTCAAAGGGAGGCCTCACTGCAGTGTGGCTGGGTTGGGGGGGGCCCTATGGAGGCTCTGGGAAGATGATAGGGACTGGGTGCCACCCCCATGGGCCACAGGGAGACTTTGCCGGCCACTGGATGAGTCAGCCTCCAGGAGGAGCCCCCATCCCAGGGCAGGGAAGGGCACAGGCGGTGATGCACAAGCACCAGTACTGTTTCCCTGGCATTGTAAGGAGGTGCGTGCCCTCAGGCACACGAGGCTCGTGTACACTGGGGATCATGCCCTTCTGTCACACAGGAGTCCACACAGATTAGTACACTCCAATACCCTCTACTCACGACAAAGTTCCTGGGATGTGCTCACAGGTGGCCCTACCCATGCTCCAGCCACAGCTGAAGGAGACACAATTCTTCAGTCACCCCGCCAGTCCGTACCACGTACTGTGCCCAAACATTTGTCCCCCGAAGGACGTAGCCAGAGGGAAGCAGGCAGGTGCTCGGCTTGTCCTCCCAGGACCAGGTCTGTGCGTAGGTGCTCAGTGGGTGCAGAGCAGGGAAGATGATGGAGACGGCACTTGAGTGGCCTGAGGGGATGGGGGGCAGGGACTCCAGAGCCTCGGTGTGAGCCTGGCCACTTGTGAACATCAAGACAACCCGTAGCTCCCCCCCCTCCATGCTTAAGCCCCAGCCTGGAGCCTAGAGCCTGCATCCCACTGCAGCCCCCCCAAGACTGCAGCCCACTTGGTCCCTGTGCCTTTAGCACCCCTTAGGGAGCCCCCAGGCCCATCTCTGCCTCCTGGAAGCCTCTGCTGTCCGCTCTGTCCCATTTCTCCTGGACAAAAGTGTGTGCACGAGTGGGAAGAGCAAGGAATCACGGAGAGGGCGGGTCCAAACCGGTACGGGCACAGAAACCCCTCGGGGGTCTTTGAAACTTGTCTAAGCCACGACACTTCACAGCGCTACCATCCAGACCCTGGACAGGAGGGGAGGGACTTTCCCAAGGCCATGCGACGCACAGGAAAGGGCGGCGGAGACCCCCGGCCCCTGGCCCAGGGCTGACCGCCAAGCTGGACCTTGTGCGGGACCGAACCTTCCACAGCCTCTCTGTCTTCTCCATCACAGCGCCAGGCGCAGGGACGGGCAGCCGCTCTGCCCCCACCTGGGTGCCTGGCGTGGACGCCCATGATCTGCGCCGGGTTTGGAAGGAGGATCCGCGCCACAGCCATCTGCTTCCTGAATCCCATGGAGCCTGCACGGCTTCTCACCGCGCCCAGCAGCCTCTATGGCGCCTCTTGGCGCCTCTTTCACCCCCACCCAGTACCTCCCAGTCACCCTCCTCTCCTCAAAGGCATTTCAGATGCCATGGGCGCCACATTGCTCCCCTCACACATCCCCGGACACAGCCTCTACAACTGCCTCTGGAGCCAGAATTGGAACCTGCCTGCTGCCCGGTATGGACACCCAGCCTTTCCCTCCTGAGTCTCCACTTTGCCTCTCCTCTCTCCACAGAGCTTCTCCCTCCCCTCCTCCTCTTCCTCTTCTTCTTCCTCCTCCTCTCCTCCTCTTCCTCCTCGGTGCTGACAGTCTGGACTGGGATAGGGTAGAGAAGCGGGCCTTTGCTAAGGAGACAGAATCACTGGGGATAGTGGTGGGCACAGGTCTGGTGACAGCACCCTTCTGCTGCATCACGGAGTCAGCCTTTCTGGGGATACCAGCTCCCCAGCAGCGCGGTGTTTGCTGCTCCCAGGCCACCCGCACCCTGTATTGTGCGAGGAAGGAGCCTCTTGCATGGAGGTGGGGGTGTCGCTCACTTGCACACCTGCAGACCAGAGAAGAGGATACAGGGCTGCACCTCTGGAGGGGAGTCCCCGGAGGCATCAGTAATTCTGAGAGGCGCCAGCCGCAAGCTTCTGGAAGAGGGGTCCCCTCGATGTCCAGGGCAAACCAGCGAATGGAGGAATGGAGCATGGCGCCCAGGGCCCCTGACCAAGACTGAGGGCGGCTCTCCTTTGAACACCTCTGTCTGGCGATGTCACTTCGCCATGTGGCCATGTGGCCGGGGCCTCACTGTCCTGGCTTCCGAGTCTGAGGGCTCCCCTGCCTGTCCCCTGAGCGATCCCCGCACCCCACAGCTGTTGCGGGAAGTCCGTGGGCAGGTGGCGCCTGGCAGGCGGGCCCAGACCCAGGCGCGGATCTCACTGCCCCAGAGCAGAGCCTGCGCCAAGGTCCCGGGGGTCGTGGGAGCTGAGGACGCTGGAGCTGCTAGTGGAGGAGACATCTCCGGCCCAGCTTTCTCCCCCAGTCCCCCCTGCTCTGCTCCCAGAGAAAGCCGCACCAGTGAGCATCCCCCCATTCATGCCCGCCGAGCTGGGGGCGCTTCCGGCAGCTTCCCCCCTTCCTTCCCCGCTTGCGGCTTCCAGCTCTGGTCCGGGGGTCGACGAAGAAGCCAAACACGCGGGACTCCACCCTCCCCTCACCCCGTAGCTGCGAAGGTTGCAGCATTTCCATTGCGGATTTCAGCGTTTCCAGGCGCCGCCCCAACAGAGCGCTCCCCGCGCGGAGCTGCGGGGAGAGAGGACCGGGCTGCGGCCGCGGGGACCAGAGGCGGGTCCCCTGGGAGAGGCGCCGGCTCCCTCCAAAGCAAACGTGCAATCCTCGGGGGCTCCGGCTGGGTGGCGTGGGGGGTGTTTCCACTTGGTTCCGCGCACACCGCTCGGGGTTTGGGCATCTCCGCGGCGGCGGTGGTGGCTGCGGCGAGGATGGGGACCCCGCAAGTGCGGGGCATACAAAGTCATCCCCCCGAGGAACGCACCGCTGCCGACTGGCACAGGCGTGGCCCCAGCTCCCCGAGGTCTCGTCTGCAATTTTCTTAGAACAACTTTCCAAAAATTCCCCCCCAAAATTTCCGCGCGTGTGCAATCTATATCCACACACACACACCCCACACACACTCAGGGGTAGCAGGATCCAGGGGACCCCTCACCCCCCTGTACACACGCAGCTCTTCCGACTCCCCCGTTGCTGCGGACGGCACTGCCTGCCAGCTATTCGTTAGAGAGAAACTCGGTCCGAACCGAACCGACCCTTTTACAATAACACGGGTCCTTGGACCAGGCCTTCGGTTCTCCTGTTTACGGAGGTGATTGGGTGTTGGAGAGGGATTGCCGGAGCAGGCCGGCGGCTCTCGAAATCACAAAACGAAAAATTATAAAAAGCACCTTCCTTCCCTCCCTCTCCTCCGACATGGAGGGGGGTGGGCGCCCCGGACCACCACGCACCGCCGACCGGCTCACTGCTCCCGCCGCTCCAGCTCATCTGCGCTTCTTCCCGGCGTCTTTGGGGTCGCGTTCAGAACCCCGCGCCGGTTCCGGGCCTCCATTCAAACACCTCCCCGGGGGCACAGAGCGGACCACGGGGCGCTGTGTGATTGTGCCCGCGTGGGGAGACGCATCTCCCGGCGCCTCTAACGCCACAAGCCAGAACCGGCCCTCGGGGCGCCCCAGCGGCCTCGGGCGGGCGGGACCGGTGGATGGGGGGGGCGCGGGGCGCGGGTAGCAATCCGCGAGCAACGAAAACCTGCGTGCACCGAATCGAAAGCGAAAGACAGAGGGAGCGGGGCTGCTCCCAGCAGAGTGCGGGGCGCACGGCGGAGCCTGGAGCGCACAGGGCGGCTCGGGGGGATTTGGCCCTGGGTTTGAGGGCCCCCCGCTTCCCGAGCCCCCACCCCGGCGGCGGCGGCGGCGGCGGCGGCGAGGGGCTGTTGGGGCCCTGAGAACTGTCCAGTCTCCAGCCTGCCGAGTGTGCTGGGGCCCCTGCGCTCAGAAACGGCCAAGGAGAGGCAGGGGCTTCCGAGGGTCGGATGCTGACCCAGAGCCCGGACACCCAGGAGCCAGGCGACCCGAGTGCGGGAGGTCGGTACCGCAGCAGCCCAGACCCCGAGGGCCCGCGGTGGGCCCACGAAGGTGTCCGCGCTGCGGGGCACTGCCCGCTCCCGGGGCCCATCCTCCCGTCCTCCCGTGCTGGCGGGAAAGCCACAGCCCGGCTCGGGGTGCAGAGGGCGAGGGCGTCTCACCTCCACGTCTGGGGACTCGAGAAAATCCCGCCAATGCTGATGCACAGACAGGCGGCTTCGCACCGTCCCCGAGGGCGGTCCCCACCCCCAGGCCCGAGCCTCCCTGGCCGGGGATCCCTCCCTGGATCTCAGGAAATGGCTCCCAGGGACTGCGGTTCGGGAGGAAACTCTGGAGCCGGGAGCGCGGTGGAGTCCCCCGCTTCCGCCCCGGACCATCCGAGCTGGGAAGGAGGGTCCCAGGCGGAAGCTACCTGAGGTCGGGACCGAGTGTGCCCCCACTTACCCAAGCTCCCCTGAACCTCCCCAGGCTTTTTCCTGGAACCTCATTTCTCCCCTTTGGACACATGGTCTGACGGATGAGGGGGAGAACAGCTGTCAGCACGTCTGGAGAATCTGCCCCAGACGCTCTTCTCCCCTCTTCTCCACGCTGCCCCTGGAAAGGGCCGAGCCTCCCTCTGCGTGCAGATCCTCTCTCTGGGTGCAGATCCTCTCTCTGGGTGCCCTCGGTTCCTGACCTTGTACCTAACGCGCCCATGGCTTTGGTACAAGGACCACAGAGCTCCTCCCGCAGGGAGACGTGGTGCTGAGCGGGGGAAAGAGCCAAGAGCTGCTGGTTGTCTGTGGCTTTGCCCGGAGTGGTGCCTCGGCCGTGGGCAGCCAGGCAGTGGGCCCGTCTGGTCTGTGATGCAGGCGTCCTTTCACCCCAACCTTCAGCGTATGGCCTTGCCCACAGACAGCGGGGGGCAGGCGCCTGTCCTGTCCTCAGAAAGGGGTGCTTAGAGGTTCCCAACTGCACAGAGCCTCCCCTCCTCACCCCATGATGGAAATGTGGAAGAGGGTAGACAAGACTCCACACTCTCCTCTCTCTGACCACCCAATAAGGCCTTCCTATGACCTCCCCACGATGCAGATGAGGACTGGGATGTGGGGGAGTTACCTGCTCTCAGGTCACCTTGTGGGCACCCCCATGGCTAAGGCAGGGAGAGAAAGGGCCGCGCTGGCACGTGAAGGCCCAGGAGATCCCAGAGGGGGTGCTCGGAGGGGGCCAGCCCCTATCCCTTTTCCCCTGGACCTGCAGGCATCTTCTGAAGAAGACCGTGAAGCCACGAGGGACCTCTCTTTGCCTGCAGGGTAAGCCGCTTCCGCAGCCTCAGCGGGCGAATGTCTGCAAACCAAGAAAACCCGGGGCCGCAGAAAAGCGAGCTCGGGAGTCTCCTGGGGTTGCGCAAAGCCCCTCCGTGGGGCCCCCCCGTTTGTGGCTTGCTCTCACTGCACAGCCCCAACTGTCACGGATGAGGAGGGCCCTGGGCGAGGCCAGGAGGCAGGCCGGTGCGTGGGGACCGGGCGGGAAGCTGTGCTGAGAGGGGACGGAGCGCCTGCGTGAGCCTGGATCTGAATGCCGGCTCCCATTCCGCCAGGAAGGTGCAGGAAGTGGGCAAAGGCCGCCGGATCCTTCTAACTCTGCCCTCCGGGTTCGGGAGTGTGTGAATGTGTGCGAGGCCACAGTGATCTGATGTGTGACCGAGGTGGCTCCTGAGGAAGAGCTTGTGTGTGTGTGTGTGTATGTGTGTGTAGCATGCAAGTGTAGACAGGGGGTATGATTGTGGGAATTTTTGTGCGTGTCAACAGCCACCTAATGGAACTAATTCTGAGCCCCGTTCGAGTGCAAGAAAGTGCCTGCCCCGGGCTGCTTTCCTAAGGCACGGCCACCGCCAAGGCCGCCTCCACCATGTCCCACGTCTGTCCCCAGGCCTGGTGCCTCTCCATCTGGCCTGGATCAGCTCAGCCAAAGCCGCTGCCCTGCCAGCGCCGGCCCATCTCCAGGGCCCTGCCTGAAGGCCTGGGGGGAGACTGTGAACCTCCAGTTCCTGGTCCAGAGAAGATTTCCCCTTCCTTCTCTGTTTCCCTGGCTCTGAGCTGGGGCTCCCCAATTCCCAGTCTCTGGAAAACAGGCTCGGGCTCCTCGCTGTTTTGGCTCAGGCCTCCCTTGAGGGAGGCCCTCTCTTGTCCACTCCGAGAGCCCAGGCCTGCGTTCCAGGGGCCTAGAGGTCATTCAGGCCGCGGTCCCCTGTGGGCCCAAGGCAGCACCAAGAAGCGTCCCGCTGCCCCCCAGCTCTGAGCCCCCTCCAGATCTCCATCTTTCCGCCTCCCTGCGGTCACCCCTAAACCATTGTTCTGCCGCTGGCCTAGAGAGACACGCTCCGGAACCCTGGCCGGTCCACCTCTCGGCGGCGAGCCGCGTCCGGGTGGCCACCGGACTCGCGTCTTCCGAGGCCCCAGGCGGCGACTCTGGACCCGAATCCGCGCGGCGTCCCAGTTCCACCGCATCCCCAGGCGCGCGCGCCGGCCACTGCGCCCCCGCACCTGCGACGCTCCCACCTGTGGCGCCGCCGGAGGAGCCTCCGGGCCGGCGGGGAGCCAGGCCTCGGCCATCGGGAACTCGGCGCCCGAGCGCGGAGCCGCAACTGTTCCCGCCGCACGCCCGGAGCCGGCGCGGACAGCCGCTTCGGAGCCGCCCGCAGGCAGCGCAGGGCGAGCGGTTGGGGCAGCAGCAGAGAGGGGGCCGGAGGACGCTCCCGCTCGGGTTTAACGGCCAAGCGCTCCTGGGCCTGGGCGATGGCAGAGATGCAGGGGCGAGACGGAGCTCTGGGTCCCCGGGGGAGCGGCGGGTCCCCGCTTCTCTCCTGGGAGTCGCCCGCGGCGCGCCCCGCACCTCCGCAGCCCCACAACTCCGGCCTCCCGTCAGCCTCCGAGGTTCCCGGGGCGCCTCGAGCGACCCGCACGTGCACTCACCGTAGCAGGGGACCTGCAAGGCCGCGTTGTGGCCGCCGCTGCCCTCTTGGAGCTTGAGGCTGCCGTCCGGGGGCGTCTTGCAGGCGCCTCGTTGCAAGTAGAGATGCGGCGGCGGCTGCTGCGCCGGCGGCTGGGGCTGCGGCTGTGCCGGCGGCGGCGGTGGCGGCGGCGGCGCGGGCGGCTGCGGCTGGAACTTGTTAAAGGAGCCCCGCGCCCCGGCGCCGCTCTCCAGGGGCGCCACCAGGTCCGGCTGCCCCGCGCCGTAGCGAGCCCGGCTCTTGGCGTCCGAGAATCCCGGCCCTTTGGCGGCGGCGGCGGCGGCGGCGGCGGACAGGAAGGTGGCCCCGAACTTGTCGCCGCCGGGGTACGCCCGGAAAGGTGAGGAGCCCTCCCGACTCTGCGACACCGGGCTGTAGTAGGCGTCCATGGCAGCGGCCGGCGACTCGCTGAAAGACACGCAGGTCTCCGCGTTCATGCCTGGCGAGCGCGGGCGGCGGCGGGCGGCGGGCGGGGGCGCGGGCGGGAGCGCGAGGACGCCACCGCGCGCCCCGGCCGGGAGTTTGGAGAAGCGAGGAGGCTGTGCGCTCCGGGCGGGCCTGCTCGCTCCTGTCCCTCCTCCCCTCCTGGGCGCGTGCTCTCTCTCTCTCTCCCTCCCTCCTCTCCTCTCCTCTCCCTCTCCCCCTCTCCCCCTTTCCCTCTCCTTCTCTCTCTCTCTCTCCTTTCTCTCTCTTTCTCTCCTCCCTCCCTCTCTCCCTCTCGCCTCTCCCTCCTCCCCTCCACAGCTGGCCCCGGGAAAGAATGGAGTGCTGTAAAAAGATTCAGATGTTTCGGAAAGTCGACCTGATCTCTCAAAACCCTCTTAAGGTTTTTGGAAAGGGTGAGGGGGGTCGGGGGGGGGGAGGAATAGAGAGAGAGAGAGTGAATTTCCCCCTCAGCATCCCTTCTCTCTTCC